>AYEL01066695.1:0-56170 GCA_000484575.1 Olivierus martensii | reverse complement strand
TAATTTATAAATTATAAAAATGTTTATTATTCGATGAGATTTTTATTAATGTTTTGATATTTATAATTGCATTCTGTAATTTCTAATTGTATAATCTAACGTTTTAGAATGCGGTTATAAGCTGAAGAAAGCCTAGAAGAAGAGCCAAAAATGTTGCAGTTTAACAAACTGTATTTATAAATTGTGTAAATAAAATTTAAAGTGAGTATCACCAATTGGAATGTAGCATCAATGGATGAAAGCAGCGTTAGAAACCATCATATCCTTCTAATGTATGTTTTTGTTGTGATGCAAATGTGAATTTAAATATTATTTTAATACTATAGTTTTTATCTATTTTTGCCTCATTTAACACAAACATTCTAACTGATAGAGATCTCACATCTTACTAGGGCCATCCACATCTGTGGTGGGACCAGTTGAGAAAGTGAAACGAATTTCCGCTAATCTATAATCTACAATATAGATTTATCAACTTTATCGAAGAGAACTAAACAAATTAAACACAATTTGTTTTTTTACATTTTTAAAAATATATGTATGTAATATTCTGATAACTTACTTTTTTTGATATTTTCCATTCGTTCTTCTTGTGCTTTGGACCAATTATATTATCAAGATCGGGCTCTTCTGTTGTTACTGCTGAAAAATTGACTTTACTCTCTTGAAGAGAATCATTATTCACACACAAGTTCATTTTTAATTCTGATTTTTCTTTTTCATTCTGCATGTCTAATGAATGGTCGTACTCTTCCAAAAACTGGAACTCGAAACTGGGTAGATTACACTGAGTGCATTTTCCACTATTTAAAAAGAATATATCGTATATTATGAATTATTATATTAAAACATTAATTTTAGAATAATATTTTTTGTTTACACTAGTTGGACTGAATCATTCTTTGTTTTTTTCTGTCGATTTTCCATTAATTTAAGAAAGTCTTGATAATCTTCGGTTTGCTGAATAATAAATAGTCAGTTTTCGGCAGAAAAAATCGTAGAAATTTTTACTGAAACTGAAATAATATATTGTTACCTTCTTATATCGTTCTTGTAGTCTCAGAATTGCTTCCTCTAACTTAGCAGCTAGGAAAAAATTATTATTTTTTTTTTATGAAACATAAAATTTTAAATTGTTATACAATTTTAAGAATTATTAATTAAGAGTAACTATATTTATCAATAGAACATACGAACCATATCCGTAAAAATTTGCTGTTCTATGATTTAAACGAAAAACTAAAGAACGAAGTTTCATAATTTTTTCTTCCAGATTTCTAAAATTATCTTCAGCATTGCATTCTATTTCCATAATTTAAAATTAGGTTTTAATTGATATATTTAATAATGACTTAAAACTAATCTGCTTTAAACTATATACAGTACAAATGTATAATTCACCAGACGATAATAGAATTTGTAAATGCAAGAAAATAAATATTTTTGTTAATATTTCTATAATAATACACATTGATGTACTATAACATAATAATAATAATAATAATAATAATAAATATCATCATCTTTACAACATTTATAAATAATTCGAATGTTTGAAAAGAATCGCAGATGTTTAAACTTTTGATATACATATATTATTTTCTGTTTAAAATACAAAAAATGATTATATTGAGCTACTAGTATATCTAGGCTGCATTATTCGCAATCAACATGATAAAATTTAAAAATGTGGGACTAGAATTCGATTGTGGATTCTCCAGGTACCAGAACTGTTTGAAATGAATTTATCAATCTGTTAATATTTCTTTTAATAAATAAATTAATGATTAAACACATTTTGATAAATAATATGCAGATTTATTGTATATTATCTAAATATTAAAATGTAAATATATGTATAATTAATTCAGAGATTTATTTATTTTTACGGGGAGTATGAACCAAACAAGAAAGCGTTTTCGGTGAGTGAAAACTAAATATGGAGCAACCTAATTTATGGCTCTTACCGGTGAGGGCGCGAGCATCGAATTCGTGCTACCATAGCGGTCTATGAGTCGGATATCTGTGTAACCTAATCTGTGGTGTTGAGCTTCGCTCTTTCCTCTTATGCTACCCCTATGAACGATGTTCGGATCTTTCTGCAACCGACTGTACTTTAAGGTTGATTTCAGCCACACGTTTGGAATTTTCGTTAGTTCGCCATCTAGTGGGAAATTTTATAAACATATGATTGTAAACAACGTATAGTCAGCTATAGCATTGTCTATAAATATATATGGTCATCAAACTTCGACGCGATTGCTGTAAGATTTTGAAATCCCGTGACTAGAGTGCGCTGCGTATCACGTAGGGCTAAAGCTCTGGATATAGAGCTTTACGTAGGGCTGAATTCGTACTTATTTTCGCCATCTAGTGGGAAATTTTATAAACATATGATTGTAAACAACGTGTAGTCAGCTATAGCTTGGTCTATAAATATATATGGTCATCAAACTTCGACGCGATTTCTGTAAGATTTTGAAATCCCGTCACTAGAGTGCGCTGCGTATCACGTAGGGCTAAAGCTCTGGATATAGAGCTTTACGTAGGGCTGAATTCGTACTTGAAACCTGACCTAGATTGTTGTTAGAGAAATAATTTTATTTACTTTGACGAAAAATGCCAAATGGTTGTTTTGTGCCTGGCTGCAATTTCAGAATATAGATCCTGTAAGGAAAAACATCATATGTTCAAGGTAAAACAAGGACTCTATGAGCAGCTCTACTGTATGAAGATTTTCTTATTTTGTTCTTTGATAATTTATAATTTTTTATGTCAGTAATCAATTTACGATTAACAAAACTATCTAAGAACAAAATAAGAAAATCTTCATACAGATATATGTGCTGTTACTGGGCTCTCGGATGGCCGCGTGGTAAAGCTCCAGGCTTACGACCCTTTGAGCCTGTGGAATCTGGATTTGAACCAGGATCCTCCAGGCTTACCACCCTGGAGGATCCAGGTCCCACACCTCCAGTTTTCAGGAGAGGTCCGGGCCCGGCCCGTTGTACCCCATTCTTCAATCATCCTGTTGACTCCATCATAGGTGTTGGCTAGCTTATGATGGGCATGGTAAAGCTCTGGGCTCTCGGATGGCCGCGTGGTAAAGCTCCAGGCTTACGACCCTTTGAGCCTGTGGAATCTGGATTTGAACCAGGATCCTCCAGGCTTACCACCCTGGAGGATCCAGGTCCCACACCTCCAGTTTTCAGGAGAGGTCCGGGCCCGGCCCGTTGAACCTCATCCTTCAATCATCCGGTTGACTCCATCATAGGTGTTGGCTAGCCTATGATGGGTTCTATAAGTGGCCGTGCCAGATACAGAATATCCCTCGTGAGATATGGCGACTTAATTAACCTAACCTAACCTCATTTTAATGAAAAGTTCCAAATATAAATTGAGGAATTTTTGATTTAATCGCCTCATCTTGAAATAATACCGTAATATGCTAACTAATTTTGCAATTTTAAATTATATTGGTTACTACAGCATTTTACTATCATATTCTTAAAATTATTGAAGAGTTTTTGAAATTTTGTGAAATTTGAAAATGAAATTTCACGTTAGTAATTAGAGGAGCATCTGTAATTTTAAATGATTAATTATATATTTTCAAACCGACTATAATCTCGAAAACCCCATAATCATCTATTAAAGCACAAAATTTATTTAAAAGCAGTATTTTATTTATCATTTAATATCCAAATGCAATTGTTATAAATTAAACAATCAAACAATATCATTTCTTTGTACTTACTATTTTAAAGAATAGATTGCATAAATGGTTGGTTATTTCTTTCTTTAATAATTATAAACAGAAAACTGCTACTCATCAGATATAAAAGAAACTAATATGAAAATCAGTAAAACGTTGATACCAGTTTTAATTCTCTTAATTTTATTGATTTCTCATCAGAGTGAAAGTTTTAAAGTACGCTTAAAGAGAATTTCTATCAGTGAACCCAGCTTACTGAATTTCAATTCTCCCACTGATAAAGATAATCAATACAACCAAAATTTAGAGAATTTACCAAAAACAAAAACTCAACATTATTTCAAAAAGCATAAAGGAATATTTGGTCCTCGAAGCGTTTATGGAAAAGAAGATAAAAATTCTGAATATCTAAAACTAAGCTGGATTAAAAAAAAGCCAAGCAAGGAAAAGCAAAATATGATAAATTCCTACCAGGAAAATAGTCATTCCCAATTTTCTAACATGAATGATCCTGAATTCAATGATGATGTACAAAAATCGATGAAAGATTCGAGTAATTATGGATCGATGACAAATTCCTTCATTGACAATTATCAAAGATTCAAAGAATCGTATTTTGGGCAAAAGAATTTAGATGAACCAAAATCGATGAAAGATTCGAGTAATTATGGATCAATGACGAATTCTTTCATTGACAATTATCAAAGATTCAAAGAATCGTATATTAGGCAAAAGAATTTAGATGAAATAGGAAAACATGGAGAAAACGTTCATGAATCGCCCTATGAATTGTCCATGGAAAAATCTATTATTATTAACGGAGGAATGCAGGATGTGAAAAACCGTCCAAACAGAATGCTAATCGGGCCTGTTAGACATAAAGGGAATGGTTACAAAGGTCCAGCTCAAGGCATTGAGAGCCAAAAGAAAAGTTTTACAAAAAAGGAGATCAAAACCATTCTGACGAAAATCAGTTATGCAGTATCAGTGGTTGCTATCACTTTTAGTATAGTATCACTGGCTTTTCTGATTATCACGGTAATGGTATATTTCTGTACTAAGATTCTTCAAGATAAACAATTTTTTCGTAAACCGGTTGTACAAGAAAAACCACAACGACCAAAATCAATTTTCTATATTGATTTAGACAAGAATGACTCTGAAAAAGATAGAAAAAAGAGCAAAAGGAAAATACCTTCTACTCGTCACGTAGAGAAATCAGTCTCGAAAGAGATACCATCTATAAAGATCGTTTCATATGAAGAGAATACAAGTAGCAAAGATATTCCAGAACAGGTTTCTTTATTAATTCCTGAGCCTGAACAAATACCTCCGGAAAATATCAAAGTTATTGAGCAGAGTTCGAAAAGCATTTCATCATCATCTTCAACAGAAACTTTTTACAAGTTAGATGAGGATAAGTGTACAAATCCATTCCAAGTGCTTTCTGAGATAAAAGACGAAAAAGAAAAAGAAGTATTGCCTGAAGATGAATCTTTGAAGGTGATTAATTTATGTTCCTCAGAAAACTTAAAAAATAACGAAGTTTATAATAAATTATACGATAAGGAGGACAATAAATTTGCTTCAGATTTTTTAAATTCTTCTACCAATAATATTGGATCTAAAAAAGTTCCAAAGGAAGTTCATGATAAAATTAAGATCGAAACAGTAGAAGAAAATGATTTTTCGAAATCTCCCAGAAAGATTGTAAATGATCAAGTGAATGCATGGTATACAGTTTTCGGAACGGAACAGCATCCTAAAATATCTCCTCCTCTTCTAATAAGACACAAATCGAAAAAGAATTTGAAGAGAGATCTAGCATCGGGAGATACTCATGTTTATCACAAACGTTTAGACCATGACAGAAATGCAGTTGGAAAATCTTTAGAAATCTCTTCCAGCGAATCAAATTGCGAAGAAGTAAAAAATTCTCGCCTACAACTCTGCAGATTTTTAGATAAAGCGAACAGGCAAATGGCTAAAACTGAAGAAAAGAAAATAATAAAAAGAAACAAGGATTCGATCTCAATTCGATATTCGGAAGAAAAATCCAAAAATTACGAAGTAGAAAGAAAAAACACGGAAATAACTCTACAAACTATTTCTAATTCTTAGCTATCTCTGCTACTCCAATAGATAAGTTCTTTCAACACACTATCAAGGATTCTTCCGATTAATGTTTGACAATCAGATTTAATGCTTCATAATCCTTTTAATAAATTAAATACAATAATTGTTTACCATGAATAACATATATATAAAAATTTGCAAATAAATATTTTCGAATTTTCTTCCTTTAAAATTGAAAATAAATTTATTTTGATGCATCAAAATAGCTATTATTATTCATGTACTGTATAATTTTAATCATATAAATATTGCTTTAGATAATAAAAAATTACATTATCTAAAAAAATTAAAATTATTATACTGTATATAAAATATAAATATTAAGAGACACGGCAGTGACTCTAAGCCAAGTACAGTAGTCACTGACTGACTATTATTACCAGTCATTACAGCCAAAATTCAACTCGCTGTAACTTTGGTCTTAAGTTAATTATTATTAATCTGAAAATTACATTTGAGAAAAGTTTTGAATAGGAACATAGTTTGCTGACAATTTGCATTTGAGAAAAGTATTCAATAGGACATAGATTGGTAAGTGGAAGTTTCAAATCCAATTTTAATAATAGAATTAGAGCGGTTTAAAAATTGCAAAAATCGACAAAAAACCGTAACTCTTACTTCTCGTCTTTATCCTTAAAACAGAAAAGTGCTAATGCTATCAGAATTCTTAGTTTTGTCTGAATAAAAATTACATGGTGAGAAATTCTCTCTGGAATGGGAGAAAGAAAACAGCAAAATGCAACATTTCTCAAAGGATGCAAGAGAAGTTGAGCTGCATGCAGAGTTAGAGTTTAGTTGTGAAGGCTGTCAGATAATCTTGATTTGGCCAAGCCCTTCGTCAAAGTGTTCTGCCAATTTGGGAGAGAGCTCAGTGAGTGGCTCACATTTTGCTGTGGAATGGTGATGTCTTGAGCCTTCAGGACCAAAGTTTTCCAGCAGTAACAGCACCTATTTGAGATTTTTTTTGATAACACTTTCCACTCAGACAGAGTAATAAGCAGCAAGAAGAAACAAGCTCTTCCACAGGCTGCCCACTCTAGCAGAGGAATCATTCAGATTGTGGAAGACAAGGATCAACAGACTGGGTTAGATTCTATAATAAATATTCCCTAGAACCTCAGTATCAAATATGGGTTCTCCAAAATGGAACAATGAGTGTTTCACATGGCCAATCTGGCCAACTGCTTTTCTTGACTATTGTAATTGCTGAACAGCACCATGCACAAGGGACCCACAAGGTTGGCTAATGCCTGGCTTTGGCTGGTCAAGATTTGGTTTTGCCTCTTAGTGTGTGAACCAGAAAGGCTGCCATATCCACACCCAAAACATGTCATTGATTAAAGCCACATTAGATCTTGCAGAAATTACTCCTGTAATACTTTCAGTGGCACAAGGTGTATATTCTTCATGAAGTTTGCTTAAGACCCTGAAGGAGTCTTAAGCAAACATCCATAAATTATCTTTAAATTTCTTTATAAAAAGAATTTGAAATGATAGCTGTAATGATAGTAATTTTTATTCAGATGAAACTAAGAATTCTGATACATTAGCACTTTTCTGTTTTAAGGATAAAGAAATTTACTTTCCTCAGTTTCATTGACCCAGCAATGATGTTTTTTCAGACTGAATTTTTTCTGTTATTCGTGCAATAAATTGGCTATCATTTCTTATATCTTAAAATATTTATTATAATTGTTGGTTGTTATTCTTCTCATTCAATGAGGATAATAATGAGACTTAAACATAAATAGGAATATTGTTATAGATTGTATGATCAATATGAGAAAAAAGAATATTATAGAAATTTTTCAGATCAAGTTTTGATTTATAAAGTTCACTTCATGGAATGCATATTATATCAGAAATAATGGTGTTCCAATTAACAAAATTCTGTTTCTGTAATTCATCATAGTAAGTCTGGTATTATAAGATGATAAAGCAAATAAAAGCACTATTGTATAAGTTTTATATAAAGAGTTCCTAAGAATATTTTCTAAATATGTCACTGGCTAACATAATTATAATTTAAAAATTTTAATAAAAATTATCTAACAAGCATTTATTTATTTTTTTTATTTTTGGTGTCATATTTGGCTTTTTGGGAACTTGATACTGTATTAAAACTAGAAATTATAATGCTGATAAATACATCATAAAAATAAAGTGATAATAATAATCATAAAAAACAAACAAAAGTTTGCTAACTGGCATTAAATAAATTTTAACATGTTTAAAGCATTAATAAATGTTCTAGTCATTTTTTAATAAATCATCTTTTCATTTTAATGTAAACTATTTATAAAAATAATTATAACAAATTTGATTCAATTATTATCCATATCATAACCTAATATAGGCCTTAGCCACTTTTCCACTTTTTCAATTGGGAAGTCTTTTCTTTTGGCATAGTCTTCTACCTAAAATTTTTACTTAATAAAAAATATGATTTACAAAAAAATTATAATAATTAAAATAATTCAAAATGTTTTACCTGATCTCTAGCAATTTTTCCAGTAGAAAAATAAATTGCATTTGGATGAGAAAGATACAGACCACAAATGGATGCTGCTGGCTCCATGGCCAAGTTTTCAGTCAATCTAATTCCAATTCTTTCTTCTACTTTCATCAGTTTCCACATTGTAATTTTTTCTGTATGATCAGGTTGGGTTGGATATCCAGGAGCTGGCCTAATACCCTGTTCATTCACAAAAATGTTTAAATATTATTTATTTATTTTAAAATTGTAAGAATTATGACACAATAAACAACTGATAACTCAACAGTGATTGCCAATAAGATACAAAAGTTTTTTATTGGAATCAAAAATTAAAGAAAATTAATTGATTAAAAAGGGAATTAAAAGTAATCATTTATTCTTGTGATATTATTAAATATTCTAACAAAGTAAATAATAATAATAATATACATTAATTAACATGGAAATAGGTAATATTTTTCAAATTTCTAAATTAAAAAATACTATACCTGTTTATATATATACAAAGCTACAGTTCAAAGTACAGTTCCTACCTTACAACTTTTACATGGTTAATCTTTTTTCAAGCAATCATTTCCTTTTACATATTTTTTTTTTTGGTTTTTTCCTGTTATATGCTCATCAGCTTCACTATAGTAAATATAAGTATAGGTTTTTTGCATTATTCTCTTTTAGGATAAAGCAAAACTATATTATACAAAAAAAGAAAAAACCAAAAAAAAGAGAAAATGAAATTAAGAAAAATAAATAAAAGGAAATATTTATTCCATTGTGTAATATATTGTTAAAGAATTATGAAATATAAAATCTAATATCAATAGGAAATTATTGCACATATCACTGATAAATATATATAGTATACGAGTGATATATGCAGTAGTTTCTTATTGGATTCTAAATAATAATCCAGATAGCTTTTTCTGATATATCATTTCTCTCACATATAAAATTCTCTATTGCAAGTTTTGGCATTTACCATTTGGGTATGGTTCATTTGAGTAAACAAAGTTATTTATGCATCCAATTCATTTGGATAAGTGACTTATTTCCACAACTATGAGAATGCATACAATATCACTTGCTTTCATTTCAACTAATTCATTTGGGCACTAGGCACATTTCTGCATCCAGATTATTTAAATATAAATCCTCTTAGATTGTTAATAAGAGCATACATTTTCATTAGACTTAGTTTTTTAAACAAAAGATTAATAAATTATAAAATACAGCAGAAGTATAAAATATTTTGAACACCACTAATATTTTTAGCTGTTAATAGAACTTCTGAAACTCTAATTACTTTGTTTATGTGAGGTTACTTAAGGCTGGACTATTCATACAATGCGCTCTCCAGATATAATGCTGTCATTTATTATGTAGGTTTGCATCTAATCTCTTGTTCTCTGTCCCTTTGAAAGAACCATCTATAACTTAATTAAATTAAATTCTGATGTAGATGTAAATAAGTCCCAAATTATGGGTTATGCTGATCAGAGCCAAGAGAGGGTAACATCCGAGACTTCTGTTATGGGCATGGCATTGAAAAGGGCCTAACCGTCAAGTCCCGACGTGTATATAATGTGTCCAATAGTTCGCAGGCTGCTACAAGAGCAATATTGTCTACCACCCAAAAGCAGTTGTGCCAAAGTAAACTATTTTATATATAATAGTATTTTGATAGATGAAGGTTTCAAAATTTTTATTCATCCCTCATCAAAGGTTTTTAAAATTTTTGATCTCATCTCAGATGAGGCCAAAAAAATTTAAAAATTCTCTTTTTATTTAATGTTGTATTTTGTATGATATGTAATGTATTGAATTTTGAATTTACTGTACACTTTTTTTAAATAAATGTTTAATGTTTTATATGACTTTTTTTATTAAACCAAAGTGATGCATTTTTTTAAGTGGGCTGGGACCACAGACCCAAAAATTTCTCTCAGTGGCCCTAATGCTGATAATTTGTATGTAAACAACAACAAATTGTTGCTCGTATACTATATTGATATAATAAATTCTTGGCTGATCAATAAATATATAGAGTTAAATGAAAATAAAAATGATAGGAATGAAAATTTCATTTCATCTAAATTCCAATTATGATGAAAAGTTCTATCTATTTGATACTGAATTGTATTTAGTTAATTTTTATATTAATTTGGGGTACCATTATTAATTTATACCTTTCTTATTCTATATATTGAAAAGATATAGAATAAATGTTGCATAATGTGGATTTTATGGAGGTATTTGAGATCTATTATTAATATTCCTATTAAGACATGGTTTCATGCAATATTTATAAGTTCAATTTTAAATAATTTAATTATTTATGATTCATCTGTCCAAATTCATCTTCAATACCTTCAGAATGTTATAAATAAATTTATTAACCCATTCAATGCATGCCCTAATCACTTGACCGATTCCTGAATGCCAAATAGATTTATGCTAAGCTTAATGGATGTTTGAATAAATTTAAATGCTTTTATTTATTTCAGTTTTCATGCAATATTATTATTGTTTTTATATATGTTATTATTCAATATATTTAGTTTTATCAGAAATAAATTAATTGTTATTTTAAGTATTTATGCCAAAGTTAATAGAAATATGTTTTCTCAAAAAAATATATCATTTATCAAAATGATTTTCATTTAATTTGATTTATTAGTCTCTATTTCACAGCAAATATTTAAATAAAGTTGAAAAATAATTGACTGAAAAATAGGGAAAAAACTTGATCAAACAAACTAGGAATCGGAGATAATCAAGGACTGAAGAATAAATTATATCTAATCATAAACAATGATTTATGCCATATATATTACACTGTTAAACACTTTTAAATGAATTATTATATATTTTTTATAAATAAAAAAATAAACAATAATGACAAAATATATCTATAGTTATAGTGTCCACTAAAAATAGATAATAAAGTTGAAAAATAATTGACTGAAAAATAGGGAAAAAACTTGATCAAACAAACTAGAAATCGGAGATAATCAAAGACTGAAGAATAAATTATATCTAATCATAAACAATGATTTATGCCATATATATTACACTGTAGATTAAACAAGAAATGGGATCTCATCCAGTTAATTTTTGAATATAAAAAAAACTATTCATATTACTGTTCTATGCATTAACAGTTGATACATAACACACAGAAAATAATCTCTATGAACAAAATATAAAAATTACACACATGAAAAATTATAAAATTTTTTTACTATACCGGTATCTATTTAAATTGTTCCAGATTTATTCTTTATGATATGTATGCAATATATGCGTCATTAATTTTTGTCAATTTTAACATGATAAAAAATATTTTCTGGTCATGTACAGGAAGAATCTTTTAATGGAATTAATAAGTTATTAATTTTCATGAAATTGATTGTTTGTAAAACATCACACAGAAAATAATCTCTATGAACAAAATATAAAAATTACACACATGAAAAATTATAAAAAAATTTTTACTATACCAGTATCTATTTAAATTGTTCCAGATTTATTCTTTGATATGTATGCAATATATGCGTCATTAATTTTTGTCAATTTTAACATGATAAAAAATGTTTTCTGGTCATGTACAGGAAGAATCTTTTAATGGAATTAATAAGTTAATTTTCATGAAATTGTTTGTAAAACATCTCTCTTCAAAAGTTTAGTGTAGTTCATAATAATTTAATCAAAGCATCAAGGCGTTATAATAAATACCAAGTTAATGAACCATCTTAATGAAATCAGAGGCTCAGATAAAATTATGTGCAATTGAAAGTTTAATAAATTATCTATTTTCAAATACAGTGGTACCTCGGTATACGTCATTAATCCATTCCAGATCCTTGGACTTATACCAAATAGGTCATATACCAAGCGAGCTCAGATAAAATTATGTGCAATTGAAAGTTTAATAAATTATCTATTTTCAAATACAGTAGTACCTCGGTATACGTCATTAATCCATTCCAGATCCTTGGACTTAACCAAATAGGTCATATACCAAGCAAATTTTTCCCATAAGAAATAAAAGGAACGGATTAATCATATTTACATATAATAATTTACATGATAATTTTAATTTCATATTCTTAGAGATTATTTTATAAAAATTCGTTAACCGAGAGTTGGTAAACCGATAGATATATGCATTCTTTATTTATTGTGCCTTTTCACTTTTAACACGACACCATCATTGTGATGAATAAAAAATTCGATAAATTTTGATTTCATATTCTTAGAGGTTATTTTATAAAAATTCGTTAACCGAGAGTTAGTAAACCGATAGATATATGCATTCTTTATTTATTGTGCCTTCTTTTCACTTTTAACACGACACCATCATTGTGATGAATAAAAAATTTGTTGCCAATTATCAATATTCATTCGTTAACCTAGAAAACAGTATTAAACCCACATTAGTTTTCTTATCGTGGAGATCAAGTTAGTGTTAATTCATAAAAGTTCATCATATCAATTATTAAAGATCGAATCAATTTTTAAAAACACATTTGAACATACCGTAATTCCTTTGAAATTTTTATATGCAATTCAAAAATATTTTTCTTTAATATATCCTCTCACAAATTCACTTTTGCCCACTATTAAAGATCGAATCAATTTTTAAAAACACATTTGAACATACCGTAATTCCTTTGAAATATTTATATGCAATTCAAAAATATTTTTCTTTAATATATCCGCTCACAAATTAACTTTTGCCCAAATACTATAAAAGTAATTGCTCTTTTTGCCTCAATTCCATCATCTAACTACCATATTGGTAATTTTCTACAATATTTGTTGTTCATTTTCTATAAATTGTATTTCCATCCGTTAAACATATTTTCAAAAATTTTATTTTGAAAATACACACAGGATTACAAAAAGTTAACACAAGCTAAGGTAATCACAAAAGTATATATACATAATATGCATTATTTACAAAATAAATTTAAAAACACAGCTATAACTTCCACCACACAAATATCCAATGCTGAATTATGGGGAAAACACTCCAGCGAAACAGTCTAACAGCTCTGAAGCAAAAAAACAGTTAAAAACTATCACTACGCAGTTTACTCTGTTAGAAATTAGCTACAGTTTACTCTTGTTTAGGAACTTCATTTATTTTAAACATAAACTCTTACTTATGTTGACGGTATTTCCTTTAGTTCTTTCCGGTATTTTATTATTAAATTCTGATTTGTTTTTCTAAATGTTCTACATTTTTTAAATATTCAAAAGGTTTCAGATATTAATGCAATTAGCATGATACGTCTTAGCAAGGTGTACTATATATAACTACTAACATGCATTCTAATGGTGTCGTCAAAGTTTTATTATTAAATTCTGATTTGTTTTTCTAAATGTTCTACATTTTTTAAATATTCAAAAGATTTCAGATATTAATGCAATTAGCATGATACGTCTTAGCAAGGTACTATATATAACTACTAACATGCATTCTAATGGTGTCGTCAAAGATTTCCCAAATTCTTCAAGTAAGAAAAATAATCTTTAATAATTCAAAATAAAATTTAATTTACGGATCAACTTTTAAGCAATTTTTATAAGAGACTCCATTTTCTGTTCTTTCGTGCCATCTGAAAGCGAAACACTTAAGAATATCTGTGTTCTTTTTATTATCGTTTTCAATTTCTTCATAACTTTGTTTCTTCGTTTGATAGAGAAAATCCTATAATTGTATTGATAAACGAAAAAGTTTCTTGTTTGTATAATTCGTTTTTTACTTGATAATATTCAATTTTTTTTAATTATATCTATCGTATTTTTTTAATCTTGTGTAAATATCAATGAAAACCTATGCTTATACGAAAATCCTATAATTGTATTGATAAACGAAAAAGTTTCTTGTTTGTATAATTCGTTTTTTTACTTGATAGATATAATTCAAAAAAATTGAATATTATCGTATTTTTTTAATCTTGTGTAAATATCAATGAAAACCTATGCTTATACATATACTATATATACAGTACTATAATAAACTGAAAGAAAACCCTAGCTGTTATAAAATTATCTTTTTTGAGTTTTTGTATTCAAATGTGGCCATCAGTGTTCCATTGAATACATAAATGTAGAATATAATTGCAAGATTTTCAGGACGAAAGTCATAGCCAACTGAATTGATGCAGAAATGATTTCTGTAACGATTGTTTATAACGAGTTCACTTGGATTGAAGTTCATGGCCGAGTCCTTCCATCTGGTTTCCGTACTCACACAGTCGCCGTTCACTCACACATTTTTACACTGGACCTATAGAGGTCCAAATTAAATGTAGAATATAATTGCAAGATTTTCAGGACGAAAGTCATAGCCAACTGAATTGATGCAGAAATGATTTCTGTAACGATTGTTTATAACGAGTTCACTTGGATTGAAGTTCATGGCCGAGTCCTTCCATCTGGTTTCCGTACTCACACACAGTTGCCGTTCACTCACACATTTTTACACTGGACCTATAGAGGTCCAAATCTAGTCCAACAGAGGGATATTCTCCTTAGCACAAGAGTGAGCTAATACTGACTCAACCAAGTCGTGAGCCAAAGCCCGTTTTAGCACATTGGGTGGCAGAGTTGGCTCCCTACCCATAGAGATAACACTAAAACGATAGGCCAAAGCCCTTCAATCCCTTTAGGAGCCTTTTACTTCACGCAGTGTCAGACGTTATACATATAACTTCTATATTATAGTAAATATCTTTGTGCTGGTAAAAACTAACAAAAAGAATACAATTATAAATTTACTTCCTGTTTATTATATCAATCTGATGAACCGATTTTAACGGCATATAAAATTTTATATGCTTCATAATTTACAAAATTTACAGTAATTATTCTCATTAAAATTATAAATTTACTTCCTGTTTATTATATCAATCTGATGAACCGATTTTAACGGCATATAAAACTTTATGCGCTTCATAATTTACAAAATTTACAGTAATTATTCTCATTAAAATCATATACAGAAATAGTATTCGTTGAATTTTATAAAGATATTTTACCATTTAATTACTGAATTTAAATAAATTTCATTTGAATATCCATCAAAAACATCTACTATGTGAAAAATTAGCCAAATACAGTTGTAACAAACACAAATTTAAAATATTTATTTTACTGAAATAAATATAAAAAGTGGACAAAATATAAAAAGATCTACACTTTGACTGGTACCTGAAAACTGCACATGATTATAGCATAATTGTAGATAAAAGCAATTGATCATTACAATGCTAATAAATACTTTATTATTGATAAATAAGATAAATTGTTTGTTAGAGTTTATAGAAAACAATTTTAAAAGTTGATAAAAGACTCCATTTTATATTTTTTCGTGCCATTATCAGGTTTTTTTAGGACGTATTTCTCAATTTTTGCATGATCATATTCAGTTTTGTCTGCTCAAGTTGCTTGCTTTGCGTTTGATTGTTGGAATTATGGCCACTTCTGGCAGTTTCAACTATATTGCTATCATTTATTAGATTATTTTCTTTATTTTCTAATGCTTGACTGGAATTTTCTTCAGATAATTTGTTTTGTGAAGGATTGAATGGCAAGTTAGGGTGATTTTTCATCTTCTGGCAGTTTCAACTATATTGCTATCATTTATTAGATTATTTTCTTTATTTTCTAACGCTTGACTGGAATTTTCTTCAGATAATTTTTGTGAAGGATTGAATGGCAAGTTAGGGTGATTTTTCATAGTTTTTAATTGATTGATGTCTGGATCCTCATTTATTTTCTGCACCTTTGATTTTAGGTAGCTTTGGCGTTTCGGCCGTTTTCTAATTGGAGTACTTTTCTGCTGGAGAATGTCTTTGGAATTTCTACCTACAAAAAATATTAAAATTTATTAAAAGGTACACTTTTACATATAGTTGTTCTTTAACAATTATCCTAATGTAATCTGAGATAATTGAAAGATTTTAATGGAGGGGGAAAACTATTCTGCAATTTTTTCTAATTCTATAGAAAGAACACTGATAATGTGCTGATTACTTCTGTAGGATATTAATTTAATTTTTAAAAATTCCAAAATAAATTCAATGCTGAATGAGAAAAAAATTAATGGTCAAAAGGTTAATAAAAAATAGAAAACATTTTATAGCAAATCCATGCCTAATATAGCAATATGAAATAAAAATATATAAAGAATTTTTATACTACACAATTTGAACAAAGAGCTATCAATCTCAGTTGTTCTTTTTTTGCTATACACAGGATGTTTCAAAAATATGGGCATTTTAAAAACTGTTAGTTTGCAACACTGCAATACATGTGGCACCGCCTAATGCATAAAATGTTAAGTAGGTACCATTCATTCAGTTATCATGGAGAAGTGGGACAATGTGAAACATGCATTCGCCATGAAAGGGATCAGATATTGGGCCTCTCAAAACCTACAGTTAGTGCATGAAGTACTGTTACATTTGTTCTCTAAGTGACTGTATGGTGTGCAGCGTCGTCATCTCGCATCATAGGCCCTTATTTTTCGAAGATGGTGAAAGTAACTCAATAAACATCAATTCTGAACATTATCCGATTTGTTCAAGAACTCAATCGAGTTCTTGAACAACAACCTTGCTCAAGAACTCAATCGCGTACCACATATTTCTGACAACGCTTAGTTTCAACAAGACGGGGCAACCTCATATGCAACTCAGGAGTCCATTGTAATATTGTGACAGTTTTTGGCAATAGGCTGATTTCTCGATTTGGTGACATCCCATGATCCTCCAGATCTCAGTGTATTTCTGACAACGCTTAGTTTCAACAAGACGGGGCAACCTCATATGCAACTCACGAGTCCACTGTAATATTGTGACAGTTTTTGGCAATAGGCTGATTTCTTGATTTGGTGACATCCCATGATCCTCCAGATTTGATAGTATGTGATTTCTTTCTGTGGGGTTACCTCAAGATAAAGGTGACCTGCATTAGTTGAGGAACTGAAGACACGCTGAATTGTCGAGGAATCAACCAGATTCCTGTGAACGTGCTATGTCAAGCCATGCACGCTATTGCTATACCATTTTAAAATGCCTAGACGGTTTCAGAAATGTTTACGACAAAATGGCTGCCATCTTACTGAAGTCATCTTCAAGAAATGAGACCTTGTGCTTGTAATTGAATTAATTTAGTAGTGACATACCCTGTACTAT
This sequence comes from Olivierus martensii, assembly GCA_000484575.1. Lineage (NCBI taxonomy): Eukaryota > Metazoa > Arthropoda > Arachnida > Scorpiones > Buthidae > Olivierus > Olivierus martensii. Next base: position 38,616 of record AYEL01066695.1, on the reverse strand, counting down.
TCATAACCATGAATACACTTAGAACTAAGTTCATCATCTGCTTTTATTTATCATTTCAAAAATGCCTGTATTTTGGAACATCCTGTATATATAATGACAAAATTTAATCTGACAGTTTATTTTTACTTTAGCACACAAAAAGATAAATGATTTACAGAAATTTATATTCTTTTTTATCTAAAAATCATATATTGAATTTGACTTTTAAATATTCAGAACTGAAGAACAACTGAGTGAGGGGATATGAGACAATCAGACAGAAATTATTGTAATATTGTTGGTTTATAGCAATTATAACTGAAGAACAACTGAGTGAGGGGATATGAGACAATCAGACAGAAATTATTGTAATATTATTGGTTTATAGCAATTATTAAACTTTCATTTGCATTATTCAAAATCAGAGGAACTAAATTGATCAATTTTCTCTGGAAGTTGTGTTCTTTGATTCTTTTACAGATTCTAGAACATCAGTAGTGTGATTATCATTCTTAAAACTATCCCTACTTGAGTCAACTTTTTCTATAAAACAACAAAAAAGTTATATAAATGTAATTTAAGTTACCTTATGAGGTATTATTAATAATGGCATATCACATAGAAATGTTAAAACTTCTTCAAATTGATCCAGTATTTGAAGAAGTCTAAATTAAATTTTTTAACGATTAGTTTCTACATTTATTGCTAAGGTGCCACCGTTTTTCTTCGATTATTCAAAAAATAATCGTTAGAAGAATTTAATTTAGACTATCTGTTAGGGGATGATTGGGTGTATTGTTTGGTTGATTTGAAATGGTTAATCCTTTAAGTAGTGTGTATTTGAGTAGTAATAATAATAATAATAATAATAAATAATCTGTGTCCCGATGGACCCCACCATTTTAACGAAATTATATCTTTTGTAATTGATAAAAAAATATGTTCATTTTGAAAAGTTACCATTGAAAGTATAGGAAGTGTCCCATCTGTATTAGTAATGTGTCCCGATGGACTCCACCATTTTAACGAAATTATATCTTTTGTAATTGATAAAAAAATATCTTAATTTTAATATTCTTCTGGTAATTATATAATTTAATCAATTTATATCATAAAGTATTATTTTTACAAAACATTATTTTATTTCATTTGATCTTAACTTTACACAATTTTTATCTTGAAACAAAAGGGAACGATGAGTAACATCCTTTTGACGCACTTTTTTATTATAAACAGTCGGGTTGAGAACCGCCTGGACAAGGAACAAATGCATAAAGATGTCGAACAGCAACAAGGAACTCTCCTTGCTAACTGCTAAGATTGCGACATCTGAGTGATGTCATGTCTGACTCATGAGCTCTCCCTTGTCAACAGATAAAAGGCGAGGAGAGAGGCCGAGTCGATGATGAATCGTGGGATGAGTCCGATCAGTCGATGCTGAGTCCAATGAATCGTCAATGAGTCCTTTGGATTACCAGTCGGATAACTCATCCTCCCTTTTAAGAGGGAGATAACCCAGACCTCCCATAGACATACACAGATAGAAGAAGCAGTCCGTCAACAGATAAAAGGCGAGGAGAGAGGCCGAGTCGATGATGAATCGTGGGATGAGTCCGAACAGTCGAGGATGAGTCCAATGAATCGTCAGATGAGTCCTTTGGATTACCAGTCGGATAACTCATCCTCCCTTTTAAGAGGGAGATAACCCAGACCTCCCATAGACATACACAGAAGAAGCAGTCTGACTCATCCAGGACACTTGTCCAGGTAGGTAGCGTTTCAAGGCATTCTCACGTATCAACCCGACTGCCGACTGTCATATTCTCGAACCATTTAGGCTCGTTCGCAAATACTAATTATTCACGAACCGTTTAGCTCATTCGCCTGATTATATTCAAATGCTTATCCAAATTGTTAGGAATTTGTTTACATTCAAATCGTTTCCTTTGTTTCATCCACCATTTGTAATCATTTTAATTTAGCTTTCATTGTAAATAAATGTTATTGTTTTATATATATATCTTGTCTGATATATGCGTCTCCTTCGACCTGGACCCATGTGTCTCTTGCTCATGCCAGCCGATTAACTGCTCAGATAATAAATAACTAACGCGACTGTTAATAAACATGCTCGCATTATTAGAAAGTATCTTCTGTCCATCACTCGGACGTTAGTGTGGGGGAATCACTATAATCTTCCTCTGGTGTCAGGAACCTGACCGCTGTCAACATCGACGACAGCGAAACCTTGTGGCAGCCTCACATAGGTGTTGTGGGATCCTCACATTGGTGTCAGGAGTGGGGTAGTGCAATAAAGCCCGCAAGGCTTGCAACACAAAAATATGTGTCAAAAAAAGGTCCGATAAAAATTTCGGAAAAAGTACAGACCAGCGATAGCGCGATGGCACACACATAAGGGGATGGGTCCGAAGGAAGGACTATGAAATCATTTGCTCAATTAGGGTTTGTGTTACCCAGTTTTGATGGAGAGCTAGGATCTAAAGTGCGAAATTTCTTTGAGCAGCTGGAGGAAGTAGCCGAACTCCACCAGTGGTCAAAACCCGAAAAATTTCGAATCGCTCCATGTAAACTAACCAGAATAGCTAGAGAATTTGCATATAAAAGCCAAAAGCTGAGGCAAGTAACAGATTATGACAAATTCAAAGAAATAATGATCAATAGATTCTATCCTGAACCGCTTTCATAAGAACACACAATTTCATAAACGCGTGCAGGAAAAATACAAAGACGTCCAAGCTTATGCAGTTAGGCTACAAAGTTTAGCTACTGGGATTACTTCCGTTCCAGAGACTGCTACGGATCGAGAGTAAATCGCAGCCAAAAGCTGAGGCAAGTAACAGATTATGACAAATTCAAAGAAATAATGATCAATAGATTCGATCCTGAACCACTTTCCATAAGAACACACAATTTCATAAACACGTGCAGGAAAAATACAAAGACGTCCAAGCTTATGCAGTTAGGCTACAAAGTTTAGCTACTGCGATTACATCCGTTCCAGAGACTGCTACGGATCGAGAGTGAATCGCAATAGAAAACTGTTTGAAAAAAGAATTAGACACTCGCTTAACGATTCAATTTCTATCAGGGTTATCGCCAACCATTCGCAGGCAGGTTTTGTCTAGAGACCCAGCTACATTCGAGGAAGCCGTAGCTATAGCCTCTGGAGAAAAGATGGCCAAACAATTAACAGCTAGGCCAAGCTATCACGTTAGCGCCAATGAAATAGAAATTTACACGTTACAAGAAGAGATTCAACAAATTCGTTCAGAGTTAGCCGAAATCCGAAAGTTAATACAAGGTGACAATTCAATACAATCAATTAACGCAATCCAAACCATTCAAAGAAATGCGTTACATACCGAGATTTTTTTGCCTGTACTGCGGAAAAGTAAGTCACCTGATCAGGGAATGCCGAACCCGTGTCCGGGATAACAAGCGAGATAACTTTAAATCACGGCAGCAACACAATAGGCGACCTAACCGCCAAGTTTTCACCATTCATCCGGTGGACATAGTGGATAAAAACAAACACAAGACAAATGACAAAACAGAACAGCGAAACCTCACAACGACGGAAGCTGCGAAATTCCAGACACACAAGTCTTAAAATTTCACCTCTGCAACAAGCGAGAGCCAATACTCATATGCGTAATGGTAAGCGGGAAACTTTAGTAAACCGCAAGACATCGACAGATCACAAGAAAGCATATCATACACCTAATCAGAGATCAAGCTTTCAGCAAGCTGCTCTGCCAGTCAGATTAGCGAGGGCAAAAACAATACTGCCGAAATCTGAGATAGTCATTTACGCCAGGGTTGGAAACAGCCGCCCGCCGAGGCCAGGTTCCATGCCCTCTCAAGGGCACCCACATTGACGGGTGAGAGGGCTTACCCCGCTGTCACTTATGCCTGTATCTGGGCCTTGACGTGGCGAGAGGGCTTACCGGCTGTCACTATGCTTGTATCTGGTATGATCAGTTACGTCCATAGTGACAGGGAGAAACAAAGAGGTTGCCAAATGTTAGGCAAAACTCTGGCGAAGACGACCCCACACCTCCTCCGGGTGTGTGCAGACATTGGTGTCCTCGGCGGACATAGTGGATAAAAACAAACACAAGACAAATGACAAAACAGAACAGCGAAACCTCACGACGACGGAAGCCGCGAAATTCCAAAGACACACAAGTCCTAAAATTTCACCTCTGCAACAAGCGAGAGCCAATACTCATATGCATAATGATAAGCGGGAAACTTTAGTAAACCGCAAGACATCGACAGGTCACAAGAAAGCATATCATACACCTAATCGCGATGCATTGCCTGCCCTCTATTGGATAAGTCCCCATATTTTTTGATCACACCTTGTATATAATGAAAAATAATTTATTTTTAAACATATATTTATTAAAACATTCATTTTTAATAGATCTTTTTGATTAAATAATAAATATGAAAAAATTAAACATCAGAAAAAAATTTTATTTGTTCAAATTTGGAAATAAAAAGCTTTAAGAACAATGCAATAGACAATAATCAGGTTGGATTAAATTATAAACAATGGAAATTTATCAAGGAAAGAAAAATATTTCAACTTGAAGAGATTAAAGTTCAAAATGGCAGAATAAGTGACCCTAATTGTATGAAACTAAAGTTGAAAATGACAACTAAAGGGCTAAAACTATGGCTAATTTTATGAAAATATTGAAGCATACATTCTTTGCTGAAAAATGTCTATCTTTAAATGCTTGTAAAATATTTGACCTTATTTTCTATAGTAATATTAAATATATTTTATTTATTTATATGGTGATTTTATTTAGTAAATTTACTATACAGGAAAACTTGTGCTAAGTGGCCAGCTTTGGGTGGCTGAGATTGTGGCCACTAGACACAGGTTAGCTACAAATTTTATTATTAAATATCAAAGTTTAAAAACTGCAAATTTCGTTATTAAACATCAAAGTTTAAAATACAAAGTTTATGGACAGTTTCACATTATTAATTAAATCTAAGGAAAGAAATCACTAATTAATTTCTGTTTTCTGGATTTTTTCATTTTAGAATGCTCAGCTGATAGATCTAACAAATTAGCAGAATATTCAATAAGCTCAATAGATCCAAGTTTTTCAGTGTAACTGTAGTAACAGTGTAACAGTAGCGATCCACTATCTCGGCTTAAAGTCTGTTCGGACTCTTTAATGACCTGTAGTTTTCTCTTTAAGATGTTCTGGATTTGGCCTTTTCCGCATCCAAATTCTTTCACTAATTCACAGAACCAAAATTAGGTTTTAATTCTTTAGTTTTAATTACCTTGTATTACTATTCCAGATCAAGGAAATTGGGTTTGTTCTTGTTTGATGATATCACAAAGCAGTTTACTTGCATTAAAATACTTGTTTTGTAGTTAAATTGCAATAAAAATTTACTATATAGTTTAATTGCACGTATTGAATAGCAGATCTAAAATTGAAACCAGAATTGCCAGATGATAAAAAATTTTATTGAATAACAACTGCAAAACTATAGCCTAAAACTAATTCAAAATTATGAAGAAAACAGAAAATGAAATATTAATTTCAAATTCTAATTATTGTTATAACACTAGATAAAAATGATAACTAGGTCCTTAATTAAATACAACAAAATCTAAACTAGCTTATAGGATCTTAAATAAAATTAAAGTGCAGGAGCACTTTCGGGCTAAACTGTCCCTTATCGGCTGCACAAAGAAAGTCCTGTGCAACTTTTTCTGTGCAGCTGATGAGGGGCAGTCTAGCCCGAAAGCACTCTGCACTTAATTTTATTTAAGATCCTATAAGCTGGTTTAGATTTTATTGTTATAACACAGATGAATGATCAATTTTCAGTATTATATAGGTTTTCTTTTATTATTTTTACAATTTTTAATATTTATTTAATAAACTGTATTTGAAAAGAACTAATTTTATTTATAGGTGAATATGTAAATAAATACGGTATTTTCAATGTGAATCACTTAATGATATATTTATAACAATTTTTAACTGAAATACTAAAAAAAAATTTTATCTCAAAATAATTTATATACAGTGTAGCATTCTAAATCACACTCTACAAAACTAGCCCAATAGGGCGTGGAAATCTCCCTATTGGGCTAGTTTTGGCATTTCTGATCAAAACAGGATTTTTACAGTTACGTCAATACAGCTCTTTAGCACGTAAAACTTTTTATTATGGCATAATAAAAAGTTTACTTGCTAAAGAGCTGTATTGACGTGACTATAGTATTAAGCAAGCTGTTTCTACATGTTTTGTAAAAACACGATTTGCTGGCTACCTAGTAGATGTTGCACACGAGGTACTAAAATTAAATATCACTGATCATGGCCATGGAATACAGGTGGTCATTTTACACAGTTTAAAAAACCCACAATATTCTCGGGCAGCGGTAAGCAGCCCGAGCCATGGAATACAGGTGGTCATTTTACACAGTTTAAAAAACCCACAATATTCTCGGGCAGCAGTAAGCAGATATTAAAGTGGCTACAACTTGCAGGTTGGCCACCTAACTCAGGTGGCCATCAGCACAGGTTTTCCTATATAATATTCCTATACAAAGAACTAGATATTTCAAATTTATGGATAATGATTTATTGATATTGAAATTTTGATTTATTTTTATTTAAATAAATATAAATAAAATTACTAGATATTTATATTTGATTAAATATAAATAATTCAGTAGCAATTTTATATATATATAAAATATATTTTGTAAACTTACTTGATATTTAATTTTGTGTAAAATAGAAGGATTCAGAAGTTCATCTGAACAGTAGCCCCATAGTTCTTTCCTTACTTTTTCATGAAGCATCTCAGCAAATGCCTAAAACATATACATTAAAAGAATATTATAAACTTGAAATATTAAAGGAATTTCAATATGCTTTCAAATATATACTTCAGTCAATCTATCTGCCAAGGCTTTAACCATTATAATCCCATAATCATCTAAATTTTCTTCTAGTCTTAAAATAAAATGTAGTGTTTGAAATAAAATTTTTGATATTATATAAATTTTGTGTGTGAAAATTATATATTTCTTACTTGCAACATAATTTATTGCATCCAAATCCTGCAGATAAGGCAAACATTCCAATGTAATCTCTGATTCCACTATCTTCTGAAGCAATGAAATCTGACAGGCATAAATATGGTTCATCTGATGCTGCTGAATCCTTCTCCAACTGTAAGAATTTATTATGCTATATCATAATATTAAAACATGTTTCAAATAACGAACAGTATTTTAGTTTCTTACTTGTTGTCTCAATCCATGAAGAATGGCTTTTGGTGAACCTCTTGGAAAATTATCATTTGAATATAAATATATGTCATCATCTTTGCTGCTTGCTGAATAAAATGCTACAATTCCTTTAGCTGTTAACAACTTATCTTCAATTATTTTTTTCAGCATGTTATTAGCATTATGAAATAATTTTTTTGCTTCAATTCCTGGCATATTTAATATAAATAATATTTTAAATATATAATTTTCCAAGACAAATAACGATAATTCTAAATTAGTATTCTAATATGTAATTTTAAACTTGCCAACTGTTGCATCTTTAAAGATTTTAGGAAAACTTCTATTTGGATATTTGCCACGCAACTGCCATACATCAAAAAATGGTTTCCAATCAATATATGGAATCAAAGAATTTAAATCAATATCATTAAAAATTTTAATGCCAAGGAAAGTTGGTGTAACTGTAAAAATTCATTAGTAATTTTGAAAAAATTCCACTTAGTAATTTGGATTATTTTTAAGATATATTTTTTCTTACTTAGTTTTAGTTTTCTACTCCAATCAATGTCTAATTTCCTAGCTCTAGCTTTTTCTAATGACAAATAATTTTTATGCTGAAAAATATCAATATATATTTTTATCTATAATTTTGTAATGTTTAAATGACAATACAATTCTATATTTCCTGGAAGAATTTGTATTATTTTTCAATTTGAATTTATTAAAGAAAATAAATAATGATTTGATCATTTCATCTAAAATAATTATTATGCTAACAAGCAATAAAAAAAGACAATAAAACATTTAAAATTACAATCTTAAAATATATTTTTTTACTTATACAGGGTGTCCCAAAATGGTTGAGACAAAATCAAACCATGAATTTCTTACACAAAATAATGAAAAAAAGTTCTTACAAACATAGGCCAAACACTAAATTTAAGAGAAATATGCACATTTTATAGTAATGCTTTTTCAAAGATCATAAAGAAAACATTTGATTAATGAAATAAATAAATCAATAAATTGAAAATATAATTTAATATTTTCTTATGTTTGTCCATCTGGGACTATAATGTTGATTTTGCATTTTTAAATTTATTTCATTAATAAAGATATGTTTCCTTTATGATCTTTGAAAAAATATTACTATAAAATATGCATATTTCTCTTAAATGTGGCATTTTGACACCTATGTTTATAAGAACTGTTTCATTATTTTGATGTAAGAAATCTATGATTTGATTTTATCCAACCATTATGGAAACTGTATATTACACTATCATCAGCTTGTACTTTGGAATGCATTTTAAAAAGTTAAAATTTAAAGATAGCATCATACAGCAATTTTTAAATTATTGTATATAATATAAAAAGACTAATATTAAGAAATATTATTAATTAACATTCTTTAATATTCAGACAGCTCATGTAACAGAAAATAATTTTTACTAATTAATGTTTTCAGCTTAACTTTGAGGCCTTGTCAGTATACAAATTATTACACAATGGATATTTTAAAACATAATAATAAAGAACTAATTGCAATCTTTATTATTATGTTCTAAAATATTCCGTTATGCAAGCTGTCTGAATATTAAAGAATGTTGATAAAAACAGGAAGTGTTAAAAAGCTATAAATTAGTTAATATACTTTGAGAATTAAAAATTACTCATACTTTTTCAACTTTAAGTACAGATCTAATTTATGTGGAATTAAACAAAATGTTATATAAACAAAAATGAAGCACTTTTAGCAGAAAAAATGAGTACATTTCCAATTAATTCTTAGTTGTTCTGCTACAAGTGCTTCGTTTTGTTATTACTGTTGTTTCAGTACAGCAGAAGTTGCAAATACTTTATGTATATATTATACATTACTTGAAACTACATTTATAATTAAAGCAATGCATACATACTGTATAATCAAATATGAAAATGAATTAAAATTCTGTTTTAAATTCTAAAGATGGTTATTTATAAAACTAAAAACATTACATTAAATTATTATTTATCAATTGCTTTTGAGTGCTCTTATTTCATGTTGTTGTGTGTATTGGAATATTTTTGTAGAATAAATAAATTGACTTGAAATCAGAGAAGACTTAAAAAGTAAGGCTATTTCAAATAAGTCTAATACAGGATGTGAAATATCTTTGATTAACAAGATATCCAATATTCAAAATTGGGAAATATTAATTGAAAAATATTTTCCTTGAAAATAATCATACGAAAATAAAACTTGTCCTGGAAAAATAAACTTGCCTTAAGAAATAAACTTGAATAATGAATATTATATAGAAAAGTATTCATCTTAAAACAATAAAGAGAATAAAACTTGCCAGGAAAAATGAATCTTTTATTGAAAATATTCCCCATAAATATATGACAGTGTCAGGTATTTTAGCTAGTCATATAAAATAAACAAATAAATTATAGGAAATGACTATTACCTTATTCAAGAGAAAAGTTATCATGCATTGAAAATATAATTGCATCCAGAATTTTAATTATAAAGTGATACCAGAAATACAGTCGAAAATTATAGCTTTCAGCGATCCATGGTGTTCAAAGTTGTTCCTAAAAACTATGTATTCATTAACATATTAAATTTAATGCCAAGGCTTTACAACTTTGAACAGTGTTAAAACAGTGAGTACTTAATACATTTTTTAAAAAGTAAAATAATTTTCACAAAGTTACAAATATAAGAAATTGAATAAAATATAAAAAATATAAAGTGCTAATAAAATTTATTAGTTATAATTTTCATAATTTGTTCTGTTTCAAAATAAATACCTTTAAATTTTGCTGATAATCTTGCCGTATATTTTCATATTCTTCATTAATTAATTCAATAAAATCTTCACGGTTTTTTTTATCCATTAATGAAGAACACTGTAAACATAATTCATTTTAAAAGAAAAGCAAATAATTAAAGAAAATTTAAAAATTAAATTTCTAACTTACCACAATGACACTTTTAGAAGCATCTAATACATGAATAGTTGGTTGAGAATATCTTGGTGCAATTTTAACAGCAGTATGTGTTCTACATATAAGCAAAATTTTAAAATAAAATAAACATAAATTTCAAAATACAACAGAATCTCAGCAATTTGAATCTAATTTGTTCATGATTTAATTTAGCTCAAGAAAATATATTATAGTTAAAATTATTCTTCTCTGCTATTGTCAAATTAAATTCAATTCTATTGATAATTAATTATTATAGACATATCTTCAGAACTGATAAAATATCAGAAGAAACAACATAAACTGATATTTTATTTTTGAAAAGATTTTATGATTTTGTAACAAAGAAACAATCCATTTTTAAAAGTAAAAATATTCCGTTTTATTTACATGCTAAATAAAATTTGATGAATATGTTTGATGTAAATATAGTAAATAATGTATACACAATATGCAATTCTTAAAAAATTTAAGAAACAATCCATTTTTAAAAGTAAAAATATTCCGTTTTATTTACATGCTAAATAAAAGTGAATAATTTTTTGATGAATATGTTTGATGTAAATAAAGTAAATAATGTATACACAATATGCAATTCTTAAAAAATCCTACATTTGAAATTTTCTTAAAGGGGTATATTCTATACAGTCTAAATTTTTTTAATTCTAGACAATCTCAATCACATTCATTTCAAACTAATGAGATTCTACTGCATTAAAAATCTTACTTGGATGTGGTTGCCCCACCAATCAGAAGTGGCAATTTGATTTCTAATCTCTCTAATTCTTTAGCAACTGAAATCATTTCTTCTAAAGATGGAGTAATGAGTCCAGATAATCCAATAATGTCTACAATTCATAAGTTGTATTTAATAAAATAAAGTTCATAAATATTTAACTGAATCCACTTACCAGCTTTTTCATTTATAGCTGTTTCTATAATTTTTTTGCATGGTGTCATGACTCCAAGATCAATCACTCTAGAATTTAAAATTTTATATTGATATATACTTATTTATATTTAAATAAAAATTTTTATACCTGAAATTATTGCAGCCCAATACTACAGCAACAATATTTTTTCCAATATCGTGAACATCACCTTTTACAGTTGCTAATACAATAGTACCTACATAACGACTCTATAGAATTATATAAATACAAAATAATTAAAAAAATGATTAAGAAAAACTAATATTATATTACAAAATATAAATAATTTTCATTACTTTCATGTTATTTAAACCTGTTTGTTGTTCTTTTTCCTTTTCCATGAATGGAATCAAATAAGCTACAGCTTTCTTCATTACTCTTGCAGATTTAATTACTTGTGGCAGGAACATTTTTCCAGAGCCAAATAAATCTCCAACTATACTCATACCCTGAAGAATATAAATAAAAAAATAAAAATGAATGAATAAATGAATATAGAAATCATATATTTGTTAATTTTCATTTATATAAAATGGATGGAATCTGAAGTATAACTTATCATTTTCTATTCTATCATAAGTAAATGCATAAATTGTCCTTAATTAGTTTATCAAGTGTAATAGATCTCTAAAATTCTTATTGATAAAAATCATGAAAAAAGAAACAATAGAAAATTATTGAAATATGTTTCAAAACTATTTTATTTTTTTCTGATTTCAGATACCAGATATAACTGATGACTGCACCAGATCACTGCTTTAAAGAAAATTTCACTGTAAAATGAATTAATTTTTTCTTTTTTCATTTGTTAATGCAAATAAAAGCCTAAAAACATATTTAAACTATCTTTCATTAAGTGTACAATAATGCTAGATCAAAAATCTTAGCTGGAGGAACAACTGCCAACGGATTTGCTTACCACTTCAAAGGATCTGAGTTTCACATCTCTAGATTCTAAAGAAAGCTCTGGGCCTGGCCTATCTATTTGTTAATTTATGTTTTATATATATCTATTATAAATATTTTTTTGAGATTAGTTGCAGATATTTTTTCTTTTGATTATAAAATAAAAAATATGGAATATAATTGAGAAGTATCATATTAGCAAATAAGATATGCCTGTATACTGCTGATATTTTATATTGCTTTATAAAAGTTTTAAATGAAAAATTGATTGTATCTCATATATCGATATAACTGTTTGTATATGCAAATAATATGTATAATGCTAAAATTATTGATTGAAATACCTAAAAATAGCAAAAAATAATGTTTAAAAGGTATAAGTTTAGCTATAGGTTTCTATTGTATCTAAAAATAGGTATTTTTAATCACATCATTCAATTTTATACAATAAAAGACAGAATTCATTAATATAGCAGTGTTTTCCAATTTAATTTGACTATGGAACCCTTTTATATCATGTACAATATTATGAAATCCCTTTAAATTATTTCAGTATGGACCTAAAATATTTAATTTCATATTGAAACAATTTAAAAGAGTTTAACTACATATGACAACAGCATCGGAAGTCTGTATTAAATCTATGGGATCCTATAATAATCTTAATTCTATGGATTACTATATTCTCTCATATACACTAATACCAACTTCTGATGCTTTCCTCAGGTGTAGGTATAATATATAATTTGATTGTTCTTAAAATTATATACTATATTATTATATTTTTTAAGCAAAGTGATTTAATTTAAATCTTTTTTTTTGTGGACCCTTAATCCCTTGCTCATAGAACCGAGTTCTATAGATCATCATTTGAACTTTTTCTTTTATACTCATTTACACTTCATTATCATCTTTTATACCTTTCATTTGCATCTTTACAATTTAGGCTCCAAAGCCAAAACAAATAGTACACTAGCTCCCACTTTCAAATTTTGGAATTTTTTCTTTTACACTTGTTTAATTTTATAGCATCTTTTCCACTTTTAATATATTGATTTTCATCCTTTGTGCTCCAGAGTGAAAACAAATTTGATAAGGAAAACTTTATTTCGGCTCCTTTATGTGATTTTATGCAATAACAATTTTTGCATACAACTTTTTCCTTTGAAGAAAACCCAATATAAAACGAACTCTAAAGCAAGAAAAAATAATCAAAACTGACTAATCACAAAAACTGTAGAAAAAATCTTTACTTTATAGTGCTTTTGGTTCATATTAACCCTCCTCAGTAACATATATGAACAAAATATATACTTTAAAACATTTAAATACATATTATCATAAGTAACAATGTACAACAAACATTTTTATAAGTTCTTCTGTCATCATAGTTACAAGAAGTGATTTCTAACTGAGCTGTTACCATAGTAATGTTACATATGTTGGGATCAGAAATCCCCCCTTATTCTGTTGCGGAGATGAGTCGAAAGTCGAAATTATTGTTAATGACGCAGTTCAATTTGAAAACAGGATGTATCAAATTGCTTGATTGTTCTTTCAAAATAATAAATTTTAGATGGTTTATTTGAGTGTCAATTCAAAGTCGAACTTGTGACATCTGAGACAGACATCTGTAGTTATGTAAATAACAATAGCATTCATCCCCGGGAAAAAGGGTGAAGAAAGGTCAGAAGTATAAAGGAACGGACACAAAAGAGGTCAAGGCTTTTGCCAAGTAGAGGCTTTTCACAAAGTTGTCACTTTTTGTCGAGTCCTCGCTTTTGCCAATGTTTTTGCCGGAACGTTGTTTTTTAATGAGTTTGGATTACTGCTCTATTTTCTGTTCTAATATACATTCCTCCCCCTGAAGTTGAAGTTAGGAATACATTGAAAACAGTGAAAGAAAAGTCAAGTGAATTGAAGTTCTTTTAATAAGAGTGAACCAACAAAGTGTAGGAACTAAAGACTGATAAGTGAAAAAGACTAAAGACTGTTAGTGTCATCAACGCAGATCAAGGAGGAACAATCTACAACTCCACGTACATCTTTCCTTATTTTGTCAGGAGAACGTTTATGTAAATGTCAAATCTCTTGTGTGTTTATTATTATAAATAATAAAGAAGCTGTTGAATTTATTTTCAATGTTGTTCTCAGTCTCATTTCTTTGAGCTGTTTTCGCCTCGTTCATTATCCTTACGCACGCATTGAACGTGGACTGCTTTTAGGCCGTAAGCCTGTTTGATTCTGCATTTTCGTTTTCTGCCTGGAATCCCCACACATACAATATAAAATAATACTGCTAAAAATTAAAAGCATGTTAATGATAATAAGAATTTGTATAGTAACATAAAGTAAAATTAACATTTATTGCAATAGAGCCCTATGTTGTTAATGGATTCTGGTTCTAGCTTATTAATGACAAGATTATCCTTAAAATTTCTTATATATCTATAGCAGGGGTCGGCAACCTTTTTTAATAGGAGAGCATATTTCAGAAATGCAGGAGATTGGTGGGCACCATCGGAAATTTAGTGTGCACCATAGCATGCAGTGGCTGGATAGAGCAGGCCCCGGATAGAGTATACGAGGATAGTGGGGACAGAAAATAGTTCACTATATGCAGCATCAGATGTCTCTAGTCCTCCAAAATCAATTCATCCAATCATCTAATGTTATAAAGATGTTGCTAAGATTCCGTTTTACTTATGCAGCATCAGATGTCTCTAGTCCTCCAAAATCAATTCATCCAATCATCTAATGTTATATAGATGTAGCTAAGATTCCGTTTTACTTAAAAATTTAATTGTACAATTGTTAAAATGGCAAAAATAAAATCAAAGTGTGCAATTGTAAAGAATTTTTCTAAAATTATTCATTACAACTATGAGTATTTGTTGTTCAAATATCTAAAATTTAGATTTCAGTTATTTGAATGACAGGCACTTAAAAATTGATTCGCAGGCACTTTGGTGCCCGCAGGCATCACGTTGCCGACCCCTGATCTATAGGCTTTGTCACCTTTCCTTGCTGAAAATCTTTAATAACTTTAATCAATTTGTCATCATTCCACTTTATTCAATATCATAATATGAGGCCTTTTGGCCAAAGCTATTCTTTCAAACATTTATCAATATCCTGTTTGAACCTCTTCTCTAATGATCTTGAGATATAGCCTACATAAATCTCATCTTTTCCAGTATCATTATTTTTAAGAGTAATTTCATTAACTCCAGGATTCTTAAACCTTTCTATTTGATTTTTATCATTCCTTGAAAATTAAACAACATATTCCTTCAGTTGTAGGTTATCTTTCTTCTACTATATTTTTGTATTTTCTTCCTAAATTTTAATGCTGAAAGATTAATATCCACAACATATGGTATCTTATTTCCCTTTGGATTTTTTATTATTATTATTTATTATTAGATTGGATATCGCTGATAATGATAGTAATTAAATGATATCCAATCTAAAAATGCCTCTAGTGCCTAAGTCCATGCTTTTTAAGCCAATATGAAATAATCCTGTGATCTGCTCATTGATATGAACTTTTCTATTTTATTTTTATCTTTATTTGTAATTTTACATATTATTTATGTATTTATTATTGTATGTTTGGTCACTGCTAATTCACCTATTATCATGAATATGCATACTATATATAATATGAATTTTAACCTTGTGTTTATTTTAATCATACTAAGAATATTTAAGTATGTACTTTGGTTATTCAATGTATCGCTGATGTATGCTATAATATAGTGGAAAATGTTCCAGTGTTTGTTAATTAAAGTTTTTTCTACTCTTTAGTGCTGATTTTCTCTCTTAAATAGTAATTTTATAATTAATTTATAAGAATTCAATTTACAGCATTTTTCAGGAACACTTTGTTCTCATAAACTGAGGAAAGAATGTACATAACTTCATCCTCTAAACAATTATAAAACAATTTATAAAATAGAAATATTTTTGTAAATTAATACAAACTTTCATTAAAGGACCTTCAATTATGGACAATGATGATGTATATACATCAGTTCTTTGTCTTGCTTCTTCTATATCTTGTTCTATATATAAATCTATACCCTATGGAACAATAATAATGTCCTTATATTTTTTTAATAAAATTTTAATTTCATGCAAAATTACCTTAATAAGTGCATATTTGAGTCTCTCTTCCAAACTGTAGTATCTCCATTCTTTTTCCTGCATATTTGTTTTATGTTCTTTACTTAATTTCTAAGTAAAATATAAGTTAATTAATTGTCATTAAATATTTGAAAATTTTAATAATAGACTAAAATTATTTATTATTATTGACAAATTATTAGCTGTACTTTCTATTAGAAAACTTGTATTCAATTTAATATATTAGTTCTTAAATATGGCCAATAATTAAGTGAGAGATTGTATTTAACAAAATGATAGATAAAACTGTTAAATTCTTATTTATTATGTTTATAGAATTATCCTATTTAGTAAAACCACAATTAAGTATTTTGACGTCTGAGATAAAATAAAATATGTCTCTCCTAAGTAATCACATCAATTTCTGCTACCAAATCTTGGACAGACATGCTTCCATCAATGCATACTTCTTTTGCATAGTGAATTGCAGCTTCTGCCACCAAAGACCCCTCCTGAACCCTTTGAAAGTTATGTTCTTTCACATAAAGAAATACTGAAGTTTTTATAGGTAACAAGTTGAACATATTAGTTTACATTATTAAAATTTCATATTATTTGGTTTATTTATATTTTTATTGTTTGTTGATTTTAGGTATCATATTATTAGTATGATATCATTCCATGAAGAATTGTTTCTTTTTCAATTAGGGAACTATATGAAGGTATAACATTTTTTAGCTGCAATCATTATAGTTATCCTAGCACTAGGAACTAGGAATTTTTAATCCAGAAAGTTTGTTAAAAAATTGTTTTTCAATAACAAATAAAGAGCACTAATGGCAGTAGTGACTTTAACAACTAATTTATTTCAAAATAACAGAGTACTTTTGGTCTATCAGCTAAACCATCATCAGCATATACAATAACTCAAAAAGAACAAGTGCAATCAACCAAGTACTACCCACCAGTATTTATATAAAAATTTGAATTTTGAAATGTAAGAACACATATTCTATTTATGTTCTTTGTATACGCTGATGATGGTCTAGCTGTTAGATCGAAAGTACACCGTTATTTTGAAATAAATTAGTTTGTTAAAGTCACTACTGCCATTAGTGCTATTTATTCGTTATTGTATTAGTGTTACAGGCAGTTGATATGTTATTTTATCTGACCAAATTATTTTTCTAATTTATGTAAAATTCAACTAGCATAAAGTTATGAAAACAACTAATTATATAAGTTGGAGAATGACCATAAATAGATTTCATTTGTATTTACATATTGCAGAAACAAAAGTATGTATGAATCAATGTAATAAGAGCAGTACTGAATCATATAATGTGACTCTTTTGCTACTGAAGGAAAAATGATTCCCTGAACAATGTAAGTGTGGAATTTTATGATTCAAAGTAAAATATTGTTTTAATTATTTTACAACACAACTTCAGAAAGAATGCAAACTGAAATAATATTACATATTTCCAAAAATCACTGCTTAAACTCTTCTAACAATAATAATAACTTCTAGCACTTACTGCGGTTGAGGTTACTGCTTCTTTCTTAAATTATTGGACAGGCGAGTGCAGCAAGCAGCTAAATATATAGATGTAACCTCTTGAACCCTCACCCAGAGACTGCAAGAGCATAAGAGCGACATAACCAATGCTAGAACAAACACCGCATTGGCTTTGGAGGCCTACTCAACTGACCTTGACATACAATGAGAGGAAGCCAAGATCATTAAGCCTATAAAAAAAAATACCCAGGCGTACACGGCTGAATCATTGGAGATTTTGAGGAAAGGGAAATATGAAAGGTTGTTGAATGATAGAACAGCGATAGAGTTCCCGGCGGCCTGGAAATACGCATTGCAAGAAAGTGAAAGAAGCCAACGAAGCTAGTACTCGACTTTTTACTGAACCTATGTTTAAGTTTTTAAATTTTTTACACTTTTTACAGTTATTACATCTTTTCAAATTTAATTTCATCTTTATGCATATCGTCGATTACCTAGCGAATGATTACGTTAGCAACAATGTTCCATATTGTTTGTTTGTTTATTTTTTACTATGAATCTGTACCAGAACCATTATAGAGTTCGAATTAACATTCTTTAGAACAGCTTAGCCTGAAGATGGTAGAGATACCAAAAACATTAACGATTGACAAGGATCTTGTTTAAGAAAGAAGCAGTAACCTCAACTGCAGTAAGTGCTAGAAGTTATTATTATTATTGTAATGAAATAATATTAAGTGGAGTTTGGGTATATTTGAAATTTTATTGAAATGAACATAATTTATTGGATTTTATTGCAATTGAAAAATAATAGAACAAAATTATATAAAATATCTTGTATATTATAAAATAAAGACTACACAATTATAAACAAACCTGTGTATATTGTAAAAGTTTTTCTGTTGCTTGATTATCTCTATTCCATAATAAGTCTTCACATAAGTGAAGTAATTTTGGTTCAATATCATCATACAAAGGAAGACAACCTGCATTTACAATACCCATATCCATTCCATTCTGAAAATAATAATGAAATAAAAAAAGGAAAAAATTATTATAAAATATGAGAAAATTTAAATGCTTTTCATAATTAAAAATTTTACTCTGATTGCATGATATAAAAATATACTATGCATTGCTTCTCGAATTTGGTCCATTCCACGAAATGAGAAAGAAAGATTAGATATGCCACCACTTATTCTTACTCCAGGGAGATTTTTCTAAAAAGAAAAGAACAGTATATTCTAAAGTATAAATAATTAAATTATTTACAATTTAATTTTACATATTAGAAAATTATTTCTAATAAAATAATTATGAAATATTTAAATGCTGACTTTTATTTTCCTTGTTGCATTTATAAAATTAATGCCATAGGTATTGTGTTCTTCAATACCAGTTGCTATAGTCAGAATGTTAGGGTCAAAAATTATGTCACAAGAATTAAAATTTGCTTTTTTTATAAGAAGGTTATAGGCTCTTGTACAGATTTCTATTTTGTCTTCTTCACTTGTAGCCTAAATTTTAAAATAAGAACACAAGTTTTATTTTAAATATAGAAGTAAATAAGGAATGCCATAAGTTATTTTTTAAATGGAAGATAAATGAAAACATATAATGAGAAATATATAAGGAGAGGCTAAAGAGTTCTTATCCTCGCTCCATTATACATGTGCTAAATCTGTAATTGTAAATAATGATAGGTTACTGTCATATTAATACACATAATGAAAACATATAATGAGAAATATATAAGGAGAGGCTAAAGAGTTCTTATCCTCGCTCTATTATACATGTGCTAAATCTGTAATTGTAAATAATGATATGTGTATTAATATGACAGTAACCTATCTTTCTTTGTTTTGACAGGTCCTGCTTAACCAGTATTAGAAACATAATAGTAGAAGGTATCATGCTGGATAAAATTGGGTATTGAGTGTGATATGGTCCTTCCATCTTCAAGAGAAAACTGCACAAACAATCCACAAAAAGATGTCAGCTATGTGTAAAGTATAACAAGGAATGCCCATTATATGAAACTGAGAAATGATGGAAATGGGAATTCAAATATGATATAACCATATTTGAGTCCAACAGAACACAAGAGAAGGCCAACCAGTAAGGTAATATTGTCTTTATTTTGGCACAGCAAAGGTGCCATATTAACAGATTACTTACAAAAAGGGTTGACAATAACAGGTGCATAATACAGAACTTGCTAAAAAAATTATGGAATAGTATTGAGGGAAAAAAGTGTTTTACTATCAAAATGTGTGTTGTGTTAGCTAAAAATGCACTGATAAGTCAAACTGCAGAAATAGTCATTTTTCTGCACAAATATATCTATGAAACCTTGCCCCATCTCCTGTATTCTGCTGATCTGGCACCTTCAGAGTTCTTCCTGTTTCAAAATAAAAAAACATTTACAAGGAAGAAGATTTTTGATGATGAGGAGGTAAGAAGAGTTGGTTTGCCTCCAAATCTGTTGACTTTTACAAAGATGGGATTAAACAACTGTTTTGCAGGTAAGAGAACTTTATAGTTCTAGGAGATGAATATGTAGAGAAGGAAGAATTGGAAGGGCCAAATTTTAGATCTCTAATATATCAGGGTCATGTTGAGGATAAGAACTTTTTGGTCTTCCCTCATAGATCAATTATAAATATATAGCTCTAATGTTAAAACTGTAAGGAATGCCAAGTATACTTTATCATTGAGATTAAAAATTTTTGAATTATAAATGTACTAAATAATTTTTATACTAATCACTGTTAATAACTTTTTGTATCAATATTAACTGAAGGATAACTGGATAACTGTATTTGAATGAACCAAGATTTAAGATTATAATAGTTTAATATCAATATTTTGTAGAAAGTTATAGTAATTGAAGTGATTCTAGAAATTTATAAAATCAAAATATAAAGTATCTAATCTGTTAAAATATAAATCAATAATGTTTTCAATTGATCATAAAAACTGAGTGAAATTAAATAGAATTTAATTGAAAATATTTAAAAGAAAGTAAATTTTTATAAAATGTATTAAAAACAGAAAAATTTCACTAAAATTTTTAATAATAAAAATTTTACTATAAATATAATAAAATTTAATAGTATATATAAAAAAATATGTATACACTATTAACTGTAAGTTAATACTAAATATTACTGATTATGTTTTTTTTTATCTATTTACTACAATCAAATATTACAAAATAGCAAACACTGATTGGTACATGAGATAAAATACAAGATTATAGCAGTAAGAAAATAAAATTCAAAAACACAAGTGAAACATAAATAAATCAAATCGTATAATGCAAAGTCTTCGACATTATATCGTTGATAACAGATAGGAAGACTGTATATTCTAGAAAGATAAAATCTTCAGTTTGAATAGACTTATAGATCAAGAGTTGATGGGGAAAAGATCTGGATGAAACAGATAAACGTTGAAAACTTCCATGTAGACAGGTGGATGATCTTAGACACTTAAGACCTATAGAGGTTCTTAAAAATATGTCTGATTCATCAATTGCGTGATGTATAAAATGATATAAAAGTTTTGCATCAAAATAGAAAATTCTCTTTTGTAAATTGATGTTAATATGTCGGTGACATTAACGTCATTCCTGCATATAAAATGGTTAAATAAAATTTTCTTTGTTTTTGATAAGACCCTATTTAATTGGTTTAGATGGGTTGCCATGGCAGACGCCCACACAGGCAAGCCATAATTTACCAACGAAAGAAAAAAATTGTGAAAAATAAGTTTTCTAATTTTTAGTGTTGGTAAATAATATAGATTTCTAGAGACGATACCTAATTTTTTTTTCATGTTTAGAATAATCTTGTATATGTGTGACCTAAAAGAAAGCTTGTGGTCAAAGGTAATTCCTAGGTCATTTACTTCCTTAACTATCTGAATCTCTTCTTGATCGATCCGGAATACTTCTGGTATGAAGTTTAAAAGAGTGTAACACATACATTTTGTCTTAGTTTTGTTTAGAATCAGGTTATTAGAATGTAGCCATTCAGTAACCTTCAACAAGTTGTGTTGTAATCTAAGATAAGAATGTCAATTAACTTCATGTCATTGGCATAAGAGATTAGGTGAGAATCAGTAATGAGGAAAATAGAGTCTATATAGATGTCGAACAAAATGGCACTTAGGGGTGAACCTTGTAGAACCCCAGACAGCAATGGAAATGGTACAGAGAAGGAGTCATTAAATTTAATGACAGATATATGACTTTTTAGGTAGGTATACACCCATTGGCATAAGGACTTCTCAACAGACTGAATGTCTAGTAATCTCTTGAATAGAATATCAAGATCAAGGGAATCAAAGGCAGCTGAAATATCCATATAAACCACATAAGTATTTCACATTTTCTCCACATTTTCCAGGATATGTTGTTTAGTTTTTAGCAGATTAGTAAGACATGATTTGTTTGATAGAGCATAATATTGATTATTGGATATCTTATTTTTAACATTGAAAATTAATATTTTTAGAATCAACTTTTCGAAAATTTTTAAAAAAGCTGAAGTTAAGGCAATTGATCTATAAGAACTGGCTACCAAAGGATCTTTACCGGCTTTACATAATGGAACTAGGTATGATAAACACCATTGATTGGGACAGAAACCATTATGTATACATAGAAACATAGGTTACATAGAAATAACAGATGATCAGAAATTTCGGGTGGTGCCTTCTTGTAAAAAATCATGGGCACTCCATCTGGACTTGATTGTTTTGGTTTCAAACTCTAGCAGAAAATCATTTTTGTTAAAAACAGTGGCGTATCTAAAATTAGATATGTCACTTTCATAAGAATTATGAAAACTATGAGAAAACTCTTTGAATTGGAGAACTTGGTTTTCAAGAGGTCCCATATCTGCTTTTTTTAAAGTCTTAGAAAAGGTAGAATGATTGTTTTTTAATTTCTTGCTGTTGAGAGTAGAAAGAGTTTTCCAGAAAAATTTATTTGAACTAAGAGTTGAAAAATTTATTTGAACTAAGTTTGAGTTATGAACATCCAAATGATGAACTTTATACATATGATATGCTTTTTTATTTTGAAATTTAAAATTTTCAAAACTTGTATAAGAATTTTAAACATGAAAATAGTGAAATGATCTAATAACAAATGTGTTATAAAACTATCCTAATTTCCATTAATTAAGGAACAAACAGAAAAATGACAGTAATTTTTTAAAAAGTAGCTTGATATGCACAAAATATTATATAGTAATTTGCATACTTTATTCTTATTCTGTGTTGCACTGAGTAAGACTAAAGTATGCAAATTATTTCTTCGATCCTCAGTATATGAAAATCATCTGCATCATAAAAATCATCATGTAAATATTCATAACCAATTTGAGTTTGAAGTGTGAAAGAGGAAAATCCAAATAGCAGAATATTAGAATATAGCCAAATAGACATCATTTAACTGATGAACTGAGATAGAGAGCAATTGGAAAGGGTATAAGCAGACCAAATTTAGACAGGGTTAGCCAGATGATTAAATATTAATCACTGACTTCATATGCTGTGGAGCCAGTTTAAAAATTCTCAAACAGCAGAGGTACAGTGATAGAAGATCAATGAGATCCATCACTCCCTGTCACAAGAGGGAACATTTGAAATGGGCAAGATATCATTTCAATTGGATTGAAAGCCAGTGGAAGTCTGTACTCTTTACAGCTAAATCCAGATTTACGCTAAAATGTGACTCTAAGCATATTTTGATCTGGAGAAAATTAGAAACACTATTTTTCCTTAATATTCAAGAAAGAGACTCTTATAGTGGAGACAGCCCAATGGTTTCGGATGGCATTTTGTTAGTTAGCCACAAACATCTTGCATGTGCATCTTAGAGGAAACATGAATGCCAGAAGGTATAGGGATGAAGTCTTAGGCCCCACTGTTTATCCATAAGCCAGCAAAATTGGAGATTCCTGGATTGGGATTTAATATTGTCAAAAGTTAATATAAAAGAAATTAATTAAATTAATTATTCACTTAATGTGTGTTTCTGAATTATTTGTTGTTATTTGATTAACTTGTTTAATAGTTATTTTTATTTATTTGTTATAAATTAACATTTTCATTAATAAAAATAGTGAAAGTATTTGTTTATTTAAATGCTAAATTAGAATTATTTTTCTAATTTAGTATTGCTAGTTTTTAATCTATATCTTTATTTAGAAAGATCAGCATTAGCATATTTAACTAGTTATTTTCCATTAGATTAATAATTACTCTGACCAAATGCCTGGCTGTTATAAACAATGACAAACAAATTGGGCATTATAATAAATTTCACATTAGTTGTTATAATTTATTACATTGACAGGTCAAACATAATTATTGCTATCATATGGTCAGGCAAAGTGATGATGGTATATCTTTAACATTCCAGAAGCTTCCTTAAAGTTGATTTTTATGATTTTTATATACTTACTTGCCCAGCTTCATCAAATGCCATAACAACAACTGCACCTCCATATTTAGAAATCAATCTTGCTTTTGATAAAAAGTCTTCCTCTCCTTCTTTTAAACTTATAGAATTTATTATACATTTACCCTGTGTGCATTTCAAACCCATTTCTATGATATTAAAATTTGAAGAATCAATACAAAGAGGCACCTAGAAAACATAAAAATACATAAATTTTAAGAATATATGTGAAATAAATAGTTCTATTAATACAAAAAATGCTTTTCAATATGAGATTTATTTAATGTAATTTCCAAAAGTCTAGAGATCTTTTACTAAATTTAAATATGTTTTTCCAAAACTAATGTTACTTTATAGTTTTAAAAATGAATTTCCTTTTAGTTAATTGCTGAATCTTTTATTTATTCTACATATATGTTATAGACAACATGATTAATACAGGCATTATTTATAATACTTGGCTATTATAAATAATGACAAACAAAATTGGTCATTGTAATAAATTTCACAGTGTTTATCATAATTTATCACATTAATAGGTCAAATATGACTATTTTTATCATGTGACGATAATGACATCTTTAACATTTCGGAAGTTTCCTTAAAATTGATTTTTATGATTTTATTATAATATTGACAGAATAATAAAATTTTATTAATAATACATTTTGTTAATATTAATTAAAAGTTAATAATACTATCTTTCAAAAACATTCTAGTTTGTGAAATTTTCACAAATTTTTTTTTTACTATATTTACAACTCTTTAACAGGAACTATTTTTTTTTTAAATGTTTTCGGTCTTACTTTGAGATCCTCATCAGTAATTTTAGCAAACGATAATAAGATTACACTGAGCGGTAATGGAAAGAAAAGATTTTCACAGATTATTTTGTTATAAGCTATATACGAAGGAATTGCCAAAATAAACTTATTTTAATAATTATTCTAATTATTATATAGTGTCTATTGATTTTTTATTCAATTGGATTGAAAGCCAGTGGAAGTCTGTACTCTTTACAGCTAAATCCAGATTTACTCTAAAATGTGACTCTAAGCATATTTTGATCTGGAGAAAATTACAAACACTATTTTTCCTTAATATTCAAGAAACAGACTCTTATAGTGGAGACAGCCCAATGGTTTCGGATGGCATTTTGTTAGTTAGCCACAAACATCTTGCATGTGCATCTTAGAGGAAACATGAATGCCAGAAGGTATAGGGATGAAGTCTTAGGCCCCACTGTTTATCCATAAGCCAGCAAAATTGGAGATTCCTGGATTTGGATTTAATATTGTCAAAAGTTAATATAAAAGAAATTAATTAAATTAATTATTCACTTAATGTGTGTTTCTGAATTATTTGTTGTTATTTGATTAACTTGTTTAATAGTTATTTTTATTTATTTGTTATAAATTAACATTTTCATTAATAAAAATAGTGAAAGTATTTGTTTATTTAAATGCTAAATTAGAATTATTTTTCTAATTTAGTATTGCTAGTTTTTAATCTATATCTTTATTTAGAAAGATCAGCATTAGCATATTTAACTAGTTATTTTCCATTAGATTAATAATTACTCTGACCAAATGCCTGGCTGTTATAAACAATGACAAACAAATTGGGCATTATAATAAATTTCACATTAGTTGTTATAATTTATTACATTGACAGGTCAAACATAATTATTGCTATCATATGGTCAGGCAAAGTGATGATGGTATATCTTTAACATTCCAGAAGCTTCCTTAAAGTTGATTTTTATGATTTTTATATACTTACTTGCCCAGCTTCATCAAATGCCATAACAACAACTGCACCTCCATATTTAGAAATCAATCTTGCTTTTGATAAAAAGTCTTCCTCTCCTTCTTTTAAACTTATAGAATTTATTATACATTTACCCTGTGTGCATTTCAAACCCATTTCTATGATATTAAAATTTGAAGAATCAATACAAAGAGGCACCTAGAAAACATAAAAATACATAAATTTTAAGAATATATGTGAAATAAATAGTTCTATTAATACAAAAAATGCTTTTCAATATGAGATTTATTTAATGTAATTTCCAAAAGTCTAGAGATCTTTTACTAAATTTAAATATGTTTTTCCAAAACTAATGTTACTTTATAGTTTTAAAAATGATCTGTAAATTGTTTTCTAAGTATTTTCCATTTAATGGTAACACAAATATACTATTTAAAAAATATATAATAAAAATTCATGCCTTATTTAATTTTTAAGATTCTATTTTAATAAAAACTTTAATAGAAAAAAAAATGCAATATATCATATTTATTTTTTCATTTTCATGATTATTTAATGTTACTGCATACCAATAAAATAAAATAATTATATTGATAAATATAAAAACCTACAAATCATGATGGAATATTTATTGGTTATCACCATATTATTTTCTGCTTTTATCAAGATGTTGATTATTAATGGAAATGCTGAAAAATATGAACAAATTTTCTAAATCATTTACATATCAGTAATATATTGTCATTACATTTAAGATAGCTCTATATTGGTTGTAGGATCTTTTTTTTAATTACTCGTGATATTATAGCATTTGCACATTTATTTCAACCTTTTGCAAATTTATTTAACCCATTTGCAAATATATTTAACCCATTTGCAAATATATTTAATCCTTTTACAAATTTATTTAAACCTTTTATAAATTTATTTAAACTGAGCAAAACAGTCGATGGATGGAAAAGGAACACCTGCACAGTTTATACTGCACGAGTCTGTTTGTCTGTTCTCCAACTGCGATTTTGGGTTTAAAATTTAAACCGACTTATATACACGCATGATCAGTAATAAAGTTTTATCCTTCAAAAATGTGTATAAAAAGAGGGTGCGTCTTATACGTCGGCAAATATGGTAATCATATGTAGATATAATAAAGCATCTATTATCTGGAGTAATTGTTATCAAGGTGTATGGATAATCAATGCTTTACTTTAATATGATTAAATTTTTCTGACATTTTAGAAACATATTATTTTTATTAATAAGAATGTGTGATTCTTAAAATACTTTGAAATAATTCACAAAAAAAAGTGATTTTTTTTTTTAAATCAAATTGCTTGTAGCTTTATTCATAATGTCTGGATGTTATAAATAATGACCTATTAATCACTTGGCCCATAATATATATAATTAACAAAACTCTTACAAGTTAGCAAGATAAAACAATTCAAATCAATTTAATATTAAATTATTTTATCCTGTTAAGAGCTTAATTAAATCTGTATTTTGTAGAAACAAGATGGATTTAAATTTTATTTTATATATATATAAACTAAACAACAATATATTTTTAAAGCCAAGTAATAATTAATAAATACATATCATAATAAAAATATATTAGATATTTATTAATCTAACCTTTGCAATGTCAGGTTCAGTTGCAATGAGATTCAAAAACACTTTCATGGCATATAATCCATCAATCATTCCATCATCCATATTAATATCTAAAACTTGAGCACCCATTTCTACTTGTTGCTTGGCAATTTCTAGTGCATCCTAGTTTAAAATTATACAAAAATATAAATTACTAACTTGGATTTTACACATAAAACTCCCATCATATCTTAAAATAAATATTTATATATATATAAAATACAAGTTTTAACTCTTTGTTCTATCATATTTTAGAATTGACAAGCACTGAATAACAGAATTTGCTCTTTAAGAGTCTTTATATAAATGTATATCTAAATGCTGGGCTTGTGATAGTGCAGTTATCTATACTAAAATGACAGTTAAAAAATAAAAATATGCATTATTTAAACAGAAATTTTATGCTGAATATATAAACTATGTGTTATAAATGTGTCCATTTTGTTTGTACAATACTGTTTTAAAACTTAGTTTAAAATTAAATTTTATAAAACTGTATGTGAAAAACAAATGATTCAGCAGAAAAACTTATTATATATGATCTATATATATGAACGTACAATGGTTAATCATGTTAGAAAGTAAACAAATTGATAGATTTCTAGTAAAAAACATTTTATTAATTATTTTTATTTTAAAATTCAAATATATGGTGATTTCTACTTTATATGATTAATTTTTGCTTTTTCTAGCTAACAAAATATTTATCAAAGAGAGATGAGAATTTTTTATAAATAAATTATAAAAAATTCTCATCTCTCTTTGATAAATAAATTTTTGGTTTATATGTAAATTTTTTTACAAAATTTCCTCCTTATAATATCAAAATCATTAATTACTATTTTGTGATATCAATCTATTAAAGTAATTGACACTTTATTAATTTTTGTTGATTATTTTAAAATTATCACATTTCCTAAAATTTGATGTATTATTTACTTTATTTACCCCAATAGTGTCTCCACCTTACCATGATATACTAGCAATAGCTGTTATCAGTACAGCTTCAAAAGCTGGACAGGCCAAAGGTGAGGGACTAGTCCAAGACACACCCTGATCCTCCAGATTGGATTAAGCATAGGACTAACAACCTCCCTACTTCTTAAAAAGTTTATCATTACAAAACCTAAATGATCAAATAATAGAACTGATTTACTGGGTAACTGACATAACAAATGAAATATTAGAATACAATTTGGAACATGGAATGTAAAAAGCCTGTATAGATCTAGAACATTTAGAAACCTGATTAAAGAAATAGAAAAGTATAAAGTTGACATAATTGCACTAAAAGACACTATAGGGACAAGCAATGATAGCATAACTTATAAAAACTATGCATCAGGGAAGATTGGGCCAGATTGAGACAAAAATATTGTTTATATTTTTATTTCTACTCTATTGTATGAAAATTTTGTATATATGATGTTATGAGATTTCTTATAGTCTAGAGTAACTCCCTGAATTTTACCAGAGTCATATTTGAATGGTATAAAGAAATATTTACACTTTTGTGTAAGAGTACTTTTCAATCTCACTGTACCCCACTGAAGGGCAATGTCTCACACTGTCCTTAAGTGGCACAATGAGACATATGTGAAGTGGTCACAATGAGACAGGATATCTGAATACTAAATCACTTTGGGAAATGGTTAAGTATAAATGGGTTTTATTCATAGGAAACATTAGTTATACAAGGAATGAAAAAATGAAAACAAATTATACAATTAAAGGTAAAAGAACATGCTCAAAGTGGAAATATATATATAAAATTATTGAACATTCGAACTCTGGAAGTTTACTTCAAAACATAAATAAGCATTTTGGTGATTTGTTTGCCCATGAACTATTGGCTCAAGTAGTATCATTTTTTTATCGCTTTTGGATAATGATGCCATATTGGAGACATTAGGTAAGAAAAATTTCCCCATTTTTCCACTTCTTAGGAATTTCATTCAAAATCTCCATCCTCATTTACATCCTTAGTCAAACTGGGAATATAAAAAATGGCATTTCCCTTTTTTCTCTCAGATTTAACAAAAACATAATTTCCAACTTTTTTTGACCATTCTTACTGCTTCTCTCATATCTTCCTCTTTAAAAACTCTAATATCAGTTTGTTTCTCATCATGCTTTCTTGAAGTATCTACATTACAATCTGCATGTTTTAAATAAATCAAAGCAGGGCCAGCGCTGATATATGAGATGCCTTTGTGCAGAAACCAATGTTGGCAGAAACTGATTTCATGCCCCTGCAATAAATTATTTAGTTTTTGAAACTACATTATTAATTTTCAATACGATTTTTGTATTAAATATTTATAAGCTAGTGATATTTTCTTAATTTTGGATATTAAAAATTTGTTTCTATAACCTAATGCAAAATATTAATTACTTTGGAAAAAATTATTATTTTTAAATCATTTTTGACACCTCTCTACAGTTTAGTGCATTTGTGTGGTACACAACCTTCACACCCACTTCCACTGGCCCTGAATCCAAGCTTTCAATAATCAATGTATGCACAAAATTATTAGTATGAGCCACAGTGAGAGCCACAATGAGACAATGTCTCAGTGTGGACAACTATTTGATGTCTCAATGTAGCCCTCGTATCCTTGAAATATAATCCTACAGAAAAAATGGGTTTTATATAACTTTTAAAGCCAGTAAATAACAGAATAATATGTGCAATTTATTACACTTTCTAGCAAAAACATTGTTTTTTGACAACATTATCACCATCTAGAACAGAAAAAGAAAAACCTCAACAAAAAAATTTTACAAACCTCACCTGAAAACAAAAAATTCTTTATTAAAAATTCTCATAGAGAGTGCTGAAAATAGACATATGGGTAATGGTGATAAAGAATTATATTTAGGTGGCATTGTACATTTAAAAAAGGATCAGATGTAGGAAAATGCCTTTGTTTCACTGTGGACTATGTTTCATTCTGGCCCACTTCTCTAATATTCAGAGGGATGATTACCATGAACTATACTTAATAACAACATCAGAAGTCAGTATTAAGTATATGAGAGCAGTATATTACCAACTTTTGTGACAATATTAATGCACACAGAACAGTCAATTTCATTGTAAAAGGTATGATCATCAGTAAGAACAATGTTTATTTTTATGTAATCATGCCTGCGGGTTTTCAGTTTTCAATTTTGAATAAACATTCAATGAAATTTGCTTTGTTTGACAGCTAATCATGCAGCCTTTCAACAACGACTTAAAATTATAACCAAGATTACAACTCTCCTCCAATTTAGAACACAGAATCAATTGGAATGCACAAAACATCATTGCACATCTGATCATCATATATATTATAAACATGCAGATAATTTACTACATGTTAAAATCATGTTAATATCGTAATTTCATTCAAAGCTTATAGCTTATTTGTCAAAATTGTCATTATTTTATGACAATTTACTGTAACATTGTGAATAATTTAGTGGACTATATCATTAGCATAGTGATATAAATGAACTTTGGCTCTCCCATAAACTTAATACTGACTTCTGATGCTGTCATCAAGTATGGATTCCTAAATAATAATAGATACAAGGAAGACATCATCAAAGCTGAATTCATAAGTGATTGGATCACATATCTATAATTAAAAGCATGCTGGTATAATATATTTCTTATCAATATCTATGCACAAATTGAAGACAAAAATAAGATCATTGAAGATGAATTTTATCAAACACTAGATGACCCATATTATAAACTACCAAAATTTGACTTAAAGACCATGCCCCTGGCTATAAGAAACTACAAGAAAAAGTTCTTTATTATATTTATGTTTCTTTAACAAAATTATATTGATATAATTAGTCATTGTAATTCTTTAAAGAGAATCAAAAAATTACCTTATCATCATTTAAAATGTATGCAAAGTATTTTAAAGTTCACTATGAAAAATGATACTCTGAGAATTACTTTTAAAGGATTTTTTTTAATATATTTTTTTAATAAAGTAATGTAGTTTTCAGTATTGAAATATTAAAAAATATATTATTTTGCTTTTCTTTAATCATATTTTTCTTTAGGTATAAGCAAATATTTAGTTTATTAGCTTTTTGTTGGAAAAGCAAGAGTTAGTTTACCCATATGATTTGATTTAATTAAAGATTTTTATTTTGTTAGATATCTCTTCTTTAAACATTTTATTAATATTTATCAAAGTAGTTAACAAATATATATTATAATCATCAATCATAAATCAACATTTACTTAGGGGATTATGTGATCCAAATAAACCTAATAAATCACTAGGGGAAATTTGGCTAGTTAGGTTATAATCATCATTTTAGTAAATTAAAAATTCATATGTTTATATATTATTAAAATATTTTCTTAATACAAACTTTGCTTTCATTTTATTCTTAGCTAAATATTTGATAATTCATTTAAATCAAATTTCTTGCAATTATTAATAATTTTGATATTTTTTATTTCATGTAAATGTAAGAATTTTATAATTTTATTCTACAAATAGTTATTTTAACAAAATTTCTACTATTTGTTATTATTGAAATGTATTATCTGAAAACTAAGAATAAATTAATTACAATTTTAGTTATTAAAGAATAACACAATTAAATTATTTGAAAATGCATTATATTTTTATTATTAAAAAAGTGTATTTTTAAATTATCAATTAATTTTAATATCTTTCTTATATTTATAAAATAAATATAACTATTGAGACTAATATTATTCATTCTATTTTTAGTCGATTATTATTTATTTTCTTACCTGAAACTGATTATTACTGATAAGTCGAGCAAATCTTTTGCTTCCTGCAACATTACATCGTTCTCCAATATTCACAAACAGGGTTTGTGGTCCAATTCTTGCAGGTTCTAATCCTTTAAAATATAAAATTAAATAAATTGATCACATTATCAGATAAAATTTGTTACACCTAATTGTCCATGATGCTCAGGATTTTGACTTTGATCCATCAAAATCTATAGTGGAGTTATGACCCAGCTTTTAGAAGTATGTCTAAATTGCTAAACAAAAAAATAATATTAATATTACATACAAGAGACAGCCTACAATTTTTTAGCATTTAAAGATAACACACATTTAACAAAAAGAAAAATTTAAAGAAATATATTACATAACAAAATCTCCAAACTCACTCTCAGGAATTTACAAAATCCCAGCTTTTAATAAAGATGAAAATTGTAATGAAGAATATATAGGAAAAACATCTGGAGCATTATATCGAAGACTAAAGGAACATGAAAGATATATTGCTATGGATAACTTATCTATGGCACTAGCAAAAAGATATTATGAAGTAGATTTGAAAGTACAGCAAAAATCATTAAGCAAAATAATGATATTTGAAGCTAACATAGTAGAAACATTAATTATTCAACAACAAAGAAACAATAATTTGAAATGTTAGAAATGAAAATTTACCAGAAAATATTCCTCTACCTTGATTATAGTTAATAAAGAACCACCAATAATATCTTATGTATATAAATTAATATATGAGTTTTATTATAATATAAAATTATATAAATTATATAATAATTATATTTGTTATTTATAATAAAAAAGCTATAAATATACTTATGTTACATATTTTGCTTCAAGAAGGCAGAACATGCCCAAGTTTTAATTTTAAATATGTTCTTTTGTTCATATTATTCTTTTTTATCAATTTATGTAATTTAGAGTTAAAAATGGTTTTCTTAAACAAAGACATTTTTTATCTTACTAGTTTGAGCTTGTTTTTATAAATTTATTGCAACTGAATTAACCACTTATCACATATTAGAATCTGATTAATAGAACTTTTTATAGTATTATGTAATAATAGATGTTTATGATATAAAGTGATAAATAATAAATAACTTTCTTTTTATGACTGCTTCTAACTATTTACATATATTTCGATTAAACAGCACTTTACGCAGTTACTTAATAAAATATCTTTATTCAATGCAATTAAATTTAAAACTAATGCTAACGTTTTCGGTGTGTTACACCCTCATCAGGCATTCTAAATTTCTTATCTATTCGAATCAAGTTATTGTTTTTACATATTGCTATGGCAACCGTAACATATTATAATAACATCGTTTATATTCATCAAACAATTCAAAAATTTAAGAACTATATTAATATTTAAATTCATATTTATAAACAAAATTGATTTCTAATAACTCTATTATAATATTATATTAAAAAACACCACATAAAATTATCTAACATTAATATAAGTTTATACATCTTTTTAAAAACTTTATATCACAAAGCTCTGCTATCTACTTCAAGCCTATATAATTGTCTATTATCTTCCTGTTAACACTAATCTTTTTTCAAAACGTACTTCCATGCTATGGGTGGCTCCCAAATTAGACTAGTGTTAAATAGTACGCAACCAATAATAACAGAAGCATTGGAAATAATGAGATAGAAAAAGTAAATTTAATTAATGACAAGACTAGTGTTAAATAGTACGCAACCAATAATAACAGAAGCATTGGAAATAATGAGATTAGAAAAAGTAAATTTAATTAATGACAAAGTAAACTGGGAGCCACCCATAGCATGGAAGTATGTTTTGAAAAAAGATTAGTGTTAACAGGAAGATAATAGACAATTATATAGGCTTAAAGTAGATAGCGGAGCTTTGTGATATAAAGTTTGTAAAAAAAGGAAGTACGTTTTGAAAAAAGATTAGTGTTAACAGGAAGATAATAGACAATTATATAGGCTTGAAGTAGATAGCAGAGCTTTGTGATATAAAGTTTTTAAAAAGATGTATAAACTTATATTAATGTTAGATAATTTTATGTGGTGTTTTTTAATATAATATTATAATAGAGTTATTAGAAATCAATTTTGTTTATAAATATGAATTTAAATATTAATATAGTTCTTAAATTTTTGAATTGTTTGATGAATATAAACGATGTTATTATAATATGTTACGGTTGCCATAGCAATATGTAAAAACAATAACTTGATTCAAATAGATAAGAAATCTAGAATGCCTGATGAGAGTGTAACATACGATGTTATTATAATATGTTACGGTTGCCATAGCAATATGTAAAAACAATAACTTGATTCGAATAGATAAGAAATTTAGAATGCCTGATGAGGGTGTAACACACCGAAAACGTTAGCATTAGTTTTAAATTTAATTGCATTGAATAAAGATATTTTATTAAGTAACTGCGTAAAGTGCTGTTTAATCGAAATATATGTAAATAGTTAGAAGCAGTCATAAAAAGAAAGTTATTTATTATTTATCACTTTATATCATAAACATCTATTATTACATAATACTATAAAAAGTTCTATTAATCAGATTCTAATATGTGATAAGTGGTTAATTCAGTTGCAATAAATTTATAAAAACAAGCTCAAACTAGTAAGATAAAAAATGTCTTTGTTTAAGAAAACCATTTTTAACTCTAAATTACATAAATTGATAAAAAAGAATAATATGAACAAAAGAACATATTTAAAATTAAAACTTGGGCATGTTCTGCCTTCTTGAAACTAATTGCATTGAATAAAGATATTTTATTAAGTAACTGCGTAAAGTGCTGTTTAATCGAAACATATATAAACTGATAAATATATAAACTTTATAACCATGTGTCATCATTGAATAGAATAATATAAAAAATTTTTAAAAATTGTTAAAAATTAAGAAGCAAACAGTGTTTGGTAGTTTAAATTGTGGAATGTAAGCTGTAGAGTGTAATTTTATATATCTGTATCTCAGAGGCATATGACACTATGTCCAAATTTTAAATTGAGCATAGTGTCATATGCCTCCAAGGTACAGATATATACACTGATGATGGCTGGTTTATAAACCAAAAATCATTCTGAAATAAAAATGTTTCTAATATAAAGGGCTAGATATGTAGTAAAGTGACATAAGTGAGATGATGTTATTTCAATATCCACTGTATTTAAAAGTCTTTTCATTATAAGCAATATTTATTTTAAATATATTTTATAATTTAATAAATGAAACAATACCAGATAATAAAAGATGATTTGGATAAATATTTTTTAAAGGTTTGCGAGGTTTGTAATATTTAACAACTTTTGCCATAGCTTCTATATGTTCAGGTGTAGTACCACAACATCCACCAATTACATTTACAAGACCATCTTCAACAAATGTCTGAAATTTATTTTTCAAATAGCATTTAGTATTAGTAATTTATATAACAGGTTTTCTTCATAATTAAATTCTATTTAAATTTATTAATAAAAAATAATCTGAACTTACTCTTAAACATTCAGCCATTTGCTCTGGAGTTTGATCATATTCACCAAATGCATTTGGTAAACCTAAAAAATTTCTTAAATGCTTTAATAATGATATTCAGCTGAAATAATTTACTGAGAAAAATATAAAAATTTAAGTTAGTTATTAAAAGTAAGTTTATTATTGTATTGTTTAATAATTAAAATTTTTCATAAGATTAATATTACTTTTGTGCAATACATTTCTATAAAACTAATAAATTTTTATAATTTTTATGTTTAATTATTTATTTTAATATTAATTTGAAAATTACCTGCATTTGGATAACAGATAACAAATGATGTAATATTCATGCTAATTGCTTCAATAAATGGACGCATTTCAATAGCACCCAAAGCACAGTTTAAACCAAGACTATTTAAAAATTGTTAAGCCAAATTAATACAATAAACATTTAAAGAATGACAAAAACAAAAATATTAGAAATGTACAATAATAAAATTAATAAATTTTATAGATAATTAAAATATTAATTTTAGTATGATTTGATATTTTCATTTAAATTCTCAGTGTCTACATTATCATTAATATTTTATTCAATATTATCATATCAACATAAATGGAAATGTATATACACTTATTCAAGAACAATAAATTACAGTCCAAAAGTTTTTAGAACTTAGACTAGTTAACTATGCAAAGTTTCAAATTTTCAAGGCTAATAATCATGACTCTGTAAAGTTTCCAGAGTCCAGCTTAGCCAGATCTTAAATGTCTGGAAATAAATTCTCAAAAAAATTAACTACTTTAACACTAAAATACAACTAACAACCAGAGATCACAATTGTTAAAGAAATCACAAATACATGTTAGAACAAAATGCAAAATAAGTTAGCATACTTATAATTATAAATAAATTAAATATCAAAACAAATAATATTAAATAAAATATAATAATTTATTAAACTCACAAAATCACTTACAAAGTACTGACAAGCTTTATTGGAATAATAATACGGTATAAAGAAATTAGTAAAATATAACTTGTTTAATTATAAAGCAAATAATAAAAAAAAAATCAAAACTAAAATTATCAAACAATAATACAACTATCAAAAAAGTCATTCATTTTTACAGTTATTATAATTTAATATTATAAATATAATGTGAACAAATTCCATTGAAACAGACAATTTTTTAATTGTATTATAAGATCTGTTTGACATTGATTTTATTCAAATTGGATAAATTAATATATGTGTATCATTATATCATTCAAATTGGTGATATAATGATACACATACTTAGAGATGAAATCATTTTGTTTCTTACAGTCATTTTTGAAAGATTGAGTCAGGAATATAAATATCTTTAACTAAATAAAATACTGATTAAATAAATAATAGAAAATAAATAGAAATAAAAGAAAAGTTTGGGCATGATTCTTTATAATTATAAATATAGAAATGTTAGAAGCAATAACATTTCCAAAGAAAGTTGAAAATGAGCAGAATATGGTCTCTTCAGTCAAGTATAATTGGAATTATATTAAATAGTCTAATTTTTCTATGGAAAGTAATGGTTTATTATTGGTAAAATTTATATTATTATTAAATGCTTTTTCTTATAAGTTTTTTCCTAATTGTAAAAAATAAAATTATTAAATAAATTTTTATTAAGTAAAATTTAAATTGGTAATGTAATTTGCAAAAAACAAAAATAATATGAGTAATTATGATTAAAATCAATTTATTACTATGTAATAATAAATCAGTTTTGATTATTTTTAACATACACAATGCTCAAGCAGATCTCATTCAAATCTGATTATATTTATATGAGATATCATTTTGATAGCAGATATTCAGTCATATATGACCTAATATCAAGCATTTTCAATAAGCTTCATTCATACAAGGTTTCAATAATATATGCAAATTTAATTCAGATCAGTTATATTATAATATTTATGATAGTTATTTTCCCAAATATATAGCTTATCTCTTAGTATGTGAATAATATTGAACTGATATTGATCATTTTCAATTGGCATGGTTCTGCAATGATTCCGTGTGTTATATATGTTAATATATATATAACATATATTATCAAATATATTGCATATGCAACTTTTATCTAGATAGAATAATAATTACTTACATCATCATGCTGATGAATGAATAAATCTAACTCATGTATGCTTTTATTCCGTTTAAAAATTTTGAAAGGGTCAAAAAAACTAATTATTAATATACATCATTTTATGATTTCAATTTATTGTATTTATATTTTATTTTCCTTTCTCTGATCTTCTGTTCTATTATTTAATTTATTTTTCATTCCTTCATATTTATTTTTAATCTCAGTAAAACATACTGCATTCAAAGAAAAAATGAATACAAAATACCATTTTTTACTTATCTTATATATAATTTATTTCATTCAAATACAATTTCAATAATAAGCTGAGATATATTTCTTTCTAAGAATTACCAAGTCATTAAAGATTCAAAGTAGGTAAAAATAAATGAGAAACACAATTTATAAAAAAAGAAAAATTCAAAATAAGATAGTCATAAATAAGTTGGAACCTGGTTTAATAAATAATGCATGGAAATTTTAATGATATTCAATATGTTGTTATATTAAAAGACTTTTAATTATTGTCATTATTATAATTTTAA
>AYEL01066694.1:0-23406 GCA_000484575.1 Olivierus martensii | reverse complement strand
TATTCATATAGAAAATGTTCAATTATAAAGATAAAAATGCTTTTGTACTAATTTGTATTTAATTAAAGCTGAGTACATGTTTTGATTTTTGTTAAATTATTTTATTTTATTTTTCTTATTCACTATGAGGAATCTGATGCATTATTTTTTAAATAAATAAATAATAAATAAAAAAGTTTATATTAAAAGTTATGATTATAAACAGAAAAAGAATCACTATTCAAAATCATTTTTAATATAGATATTAAAAAATTAATCAATCAATTTAAAGCAACTTTTAAAATTAATTGATATAATTAATTAATAAAGCTTTAGAACAAAAATTAACAAGGACTAATCTTTTTGAATATTAATGTCGCAATCAATAATTATCACCATGTTAGAATTTTTTTTAAAATCAAATTACTGAATATACCTTATATACTCATGTATAAACCAACCAACATTTAAAAATTGGTAAAATTTGAAATCCAAATATAAGTCAACCCCTCAATTTTCAAGTATTACAACAATATGGCATTCTTTGATGTAAGTAAATGATTTCTTTTATAATTTAAAAAATTTTATAAATCCAATTCACTATTGAAATAAATATGGTCCTTACAGCATTGAAACATCATGAGACAATGCCAAGAGAAAGCTTAATAGAGAACAGGATGCGATTGTGTCATATTATGTCCAGTTGCATTTCTTCATGATAGAATAAGATAAATCAAATTAACTACATCCACTATTAATTTTAATTTTCTCAACAGGTATTTGTTAACTAGTTGATGAAGACCTGTTGAGAAAGATTGAAAGCGTTCTTTCTGAAATAAAGATCTATTTCTGCATAGTGCTTAGTTTGTCTCTTAGCTTATTACAGTATTACAGTAAGACTCCATTTAACATGGGGAATATGTTCCAACAAAATCAAGAGCTAAACGAAACAGTGTTAAATGAGGTTATCTTAACAGGTAAATAATGGAGATAGGTGAAACAGGACAGTGAATTAAAAAAATATACGTATTATTTTTTTATTTTATTTTGTAACATTTATTATTATTATTATTATTATTATTATTATTATTGTTATTGTTATTATTGTTATTGTTATAGTACATCAATGTGGGCACGGAGTATCAGACATGAGTCAAGACATAGCTACTTGTGATGTTTAATTGTGTGTTAACTAACTGTCTGTATCAATACTGAGAAACTTTCTTACTATGTTGCATATATTGAATAGTGATGCTTTTTGAAGTGTTACATATATCTTGGGATGTAGATCTAGTGTTTTGAGGCTTTTGTGTAGGATGTGAGGGATTACTCCTGTTGAGGAAATAATGATGGGTACTGTGACCACCTTTCGCATTCCCCAAAGATGCTTAATTTCTTGTGAAAGTTCTGTGTATTTGCTAATTTCTTGGGTGAATGCATCCTGGATGTTGTGTGTGTTGGGTATTGAGATGTCTATAATGTAGGTACTTTGTTTTGTTTGTCTATGAGAGTGATGTCTGATCTGTTATGGTGTATGGTTTTGTCTGTTAGGATTGTTCTGTCATAGTACATCTTGTGTGTTCAGGTTTCTAAGATTGTGTCTGGTATGTATTTGTAATATGGTGTGTGTGTGTGTTTATTAATTTGTGTTTGGTTGCAAGCTTTTGGTGTATTATCTTTGCTACTTGGTTGTCTGTGCAGGTAATCTGTTTGTGCAAGTAGCTTGCAACCCGACATAATGTGTCAAATCGTTTCATGTGCTATGTGACATTTCCTACATGTGTCGTTTGCTAACGGGTGCAATGTGGCATTTCCTACATGTGTCATTTGTTAATGTGCTGTCTCTCAGTCATATGTCATTTGTTAATGTGCTGTCTTTCAGCATGTATTTTCTGTAGAATTTTTGTTTTTATGTGCTGTCTTTCAGTATGTATTTTCTGTAGTTTTTTGTGTTAAATACTGGGGTCTTGTATAGCTATTATAAACCCTTCTGTTTCAGTAAATAGATCCCCGTGACTAACCAGCTGTTTGACGTCTTGTATTTTCTATTACAAATTCCTTCTGTTTCTGTAAATAGATCCCTTGTATAGCTATTATAAACCCTTCTGTTTCAGTAAATAGATCCCCCTTGATAGTATGTATTTTCTGTAGTATTTTGTGTTTATTACCTGTTCTTGTAGTTTTATAAACCCTTCTGTTTCAGTAAATAGATCCCCCCCTGACTAACCAGTTGTTTGACAAGCTATTATAAACCCTTCTGTTTCAGTAAATAGATCCCCCCTGACTAACCAGTTGTTTGACACTTTGGCGTCAATGAAGTGTTTCTGTAAGTCATGTGGACGTCTGCCATGGAGTTCCTTTTTATACCAGGATGTTTTCTTTTCTTGTATGTGTGCAGTGTTGTCTATTTGGTTTGGAGTGTCGTTCTTTAGATTTAATGGTGTTATGTTTCTATCAGCCAAGACTATAGCTTTGTGTAGTTGTGATCTATGTTGTTTTTTATGGAAGAACTCTCTCAGATTATAGAACTGTCTATTGTGTAAATGTGGGATGTCAATATGACCACGTCCACCTTCCTTGCATGGGAGAGTAGTTCTTTCTTATTATTATTATTTTATTGTATTAACTATAGACATTTTTTATTGCTAATATCAATTTGTATTCATAAATCATTTATGAAAATCAAGAATATTTGAGTAAATAATTTATGTTTGTGATGAGAAAGGTTCTTCCTCGTTTGATACTTTTTGATTTTTTGTTAATTATGAAATCATCTAACGTTGTTTGCCTTTTTCTCTTTCATTCAGAAAGCAATTCTCGATAGCCAGACATTGCAACCCATAACACTTCATCTTGCTTTGGAACGTCTATTAAAATTTGGATCGTTTTGTATAAACTGATCCATAATTTCCATAATAGCGACTAAATTTGTTTTGAGAAAATCCATTGAAATTTTCTTTTGCTCTTCATTTTCAGAAATGCAAACTTCCTTGTCTTCGTGTGATTTCATATTTATGTGAGTATAACGGTTTGAAAAACCATGTGAAAATGAATCAAAACAAAAAATATTGAATTCGGAAAAAATCACGTTATATCAAAACAGCATTAAGCAGGGTCTTACTGTAATTAAATATTATTTATTAATTAATATTATTTTAAATATTAATTTAAATTAATTTTACTTACAAAAATGGGCACTCTTTCATAATTTTTTTCAAATAATGATTCAATTGCAAAGATTGCTGCCTAGAAATATTTAAGATTATTTTATTAAAATTTAATTAAAAATGAAAAAATTATATAATTTTATTATTTAACAGTTTATTTAAAGTTATAAAATGATAAAATTAATGATTACATTTAACTGTCTATGATGTGTGACATTTAATAATTAATAAAAAATATTTAGTTGTCAATCATAAATATAATAAAATTATATTTAATTTACATATGATTTTTATTATAAATTTTTTTCATCCATACATGAATTAAGAGTAAAGACACTAGGCACATGTCCCTTTCAGTTTTTTAAAAAAATATCACAAATTGTTTGAATTAGTAGAAATATAAATTATTTGTATTATAGTGACATTCTTATCATTTTTTCTGAATCTATTGCTGTTTCTATCTATCTGTGAAACATAATAATATACAGCATTCGCAAATTTATTTCAACCTTTTTACAAACTGAATTAATCCTTTTGCAAATGTATTTAAACTGGCGTGAATTTGTTTAAACTTTTTGCAAATTTATTTAAACCTTTTGCAAATTGATTTAATCCTTTTGCAAATATATTTAAGCTTTTTGCAAATATATTTAAACTTTTTGCAAATTTATTTAAATTTATACAATATTCCACTTCATTTTCGATAAAAAAAAATTTATCAGTAGCGATTCGAACCCATACCCTTTCAATCATTCGTGATGTCAATCACACGCCGAATGCATCACACTATCACAGCAGCCGATACTGGGGTGATATGACTTGGTATATAAAGAATATAGAAACTTTAAACCCATTTTTTTTTTTGGCAATGCTTGAGAGGTGCATCATATTACTTCACCATGATTTTGTGGGAGGGTTGAACTACAAAATACGAAAAAATCGGCAAAATTGGAGGGGGCCATGGTTGGCACTCCCCCTGGTTAGTAGTACTTGGATTTAAGTTAATTTATTAGCAGAGTTAACAATATATTGATTTTTTTACATTTTACAATTTAAAATACTAAACAATTGCTCTATTCTAGAAATTTTTAATGGTTTTTTTTTTTTAATTTTTTTAAAGTTGTTCCATTGAATGACATCACATGGCTAAAGTTTTTACATTTATCAATGTTTATATCATAGTACATGCAGTACTATATAACACCACAGAAAGTACTATTAAGCAAGTTATGATGATAATGTATAAGATATACTGAAACACT
Source organism: Olivierus martensii (assembly GCA_000484575.1). Taxonomy (NCBI): domain Eukaryota; kingdom Metazoa; phylum Arthropoda; class Arachnida; order Scorpiones; family Buthidae; genus Olivierus; species Olivierus martensii. The sequence continues at coordinate 18,998 of AYEL01066694.1, read as the reverse complement.
GAAAAAAATGTACAGATGTATAGAACAATGTATAGAACAAAATACAGCAAAAGTTGGGACAAGATAGAGTTTATGTCTCACTATTATACAACCCTGTACTAAATAACCTAAAAATAAAAAAATAGACAGAAAAACAGGGAATAAATTAGTTTTTTGAAGAAGACCAACTATCTTCAGTGTATTGAGAAATGATAAGGACAGAAAAGATCCAATGAAAAAGTTGAGTGTATTTTATATTGTTGAATACATGTACCCTATTTTATAGGATGCCTGTATTCAACAATAACTTTGGCAGACCTGAAGAATGCATGGGTAAAACAATGAGGAACCTAAAAACAAGAATAAAAGAACACTAATTGAATATTAAGTATGGGTGTAATACTACACCCTAGTTATACAGATATATAAACTTAACTTACAGATAAAGTGGGAAGAGGAAACCAGTGTAAGAAATACTAAAAATCATGTAAGAGGAAAAGTAGTAAAGGCTAGAGAGATAACTGAAAAAAGCCTAAAGCATAATATAATTAATGAAAATGCCCCAGGAGAGGTCTCCTTAGCACAGAATTGATCCATTGCACATCAAAACTAATCTAAAATATTCACCTATCCTATGTAAGAATCTGCTTAGTAATACTCTTTGGTGGTATTATATAGTACTAAATGTGTTATGATTAAACATTGATAAATGTAAAAAATTTATAGCCATTGATAGGATTGAATGAAGTTGAAAAATATTTTTTAAAAACTTAAAAACTAAAACAGAAACATGTTTGGGTAATTTAAATTGTGAAATGTAAACTGTAATGTGTAAATTTTGTGTGTGTATGTTGATGATGGCTGGATTATAAGTCAAAAGCATTTCAAAATAAAAATGTTTCTGCTTAAAAAAGTTAGATATATATAGTAAAGTGTTTACAGGAAGCAGATTGTCCAAAATAAGGATTTTATGAGTTTAGAAAAATATATTTAGTTAATACAATGAAGGTATAAAGTGAATAAAATTTACAAATTAAAATTGACAACTTATTTATTAATCAAAATATTAAATCTAAATAATTAATTGTTAATTAATGAATATACAGATGATTAGGCTTATCCAGAATAAGTTAAACAGTACTACTCCAACTGAAGAGAGAGCTATTTGACATGAAAGTGCCTGAGAACAGTAATAACTTTGAGATACTGGAGATAATAAAAACAAAAGAATATTTCTACTTCTACATTCTCTTATTTTCCCATTTTTTTCCATTATGTTATTTATTTTATTTATTTATTTATAATAGAAATACCAATATATTGAGTAAATATAATTAAACAACTCCTAAAATAAAAAAACAATAAATAAAATTAGAATAAATCTATCAAGCCAAACTTCCCTTAGTGGTTTATTTTTGAAATAACTTCCAAATTAATAATTATTTTTAATTTATCCTACAGTGCCTTCATATGTTCGATTAATAATTATTTATTTAAATTTAGGCTAAGATGGCATGGATTGCATAAATCCCCTTAGTAAATGTTGATTTATGAAATAAAATTAGGTAAGCTAAATATCATAGATACTGTCTGACCAGTTTAGCCGCAACCATTGACGCAAATATGCATGCGCTAACTGAATGAGTCCAGTGACAAAATAGGGATGACAGCTTTGCACATGGATGTTTTCAAATGCAAGATAACTGAAATTGAATAGAAGTTTATTGTAATGTCAAATACTAAATGATTAGTTTCGACGTTGGAAATAGTATATTTAATAGAACTTAATATAATATTAATTCACCCCTCATTATACCAACTGACTCTCCCTTTTGCGTTTGACTCATCCACCTTAGCTAGGCGCAGCTTTTGTAGACATACAATATATATAAATATCACAAGTGTTGGAGATTATAAGAGATTATTGAATGTTTTCACTGTTTGAAATATGGTCTTTAGGATATTCAAAAAATTATACAGCTTGAGACTTCTGGTTGGAATTTAATGGAATAAGATCAGAATTAATCCAGACACAAATAAACCAATCATTTTGAAATCATTATATTTTAAAATTTCGTATAAATCAGATGTACACAAAAACTTCAGTCTTGATTAAATACTAGTTCAGATGAGATAGTTCAGTAATTTGAAAAACAAGTAGCAAATGAAATTAGTTTAGTATTAAAAGATTTAGTATGGATCTTTGCTGCAACTCAATAAATTGAAATACTGTACTTAAGTGATCAATTACATTGGCATGAACAAAGTACGCAAAGCAGAAAAAAATAAATTCTATAGAGATGGTACCAAGTAAAGAGCCTAAGTTTGTTTATTTTATCAAATATACAATTAATATGCCATCTGAAAAACAGACTGGAATTAAAAATACTACCAAGTCTTTAGGGAAAAGCGCAAGTGAAAAATTATGTCAGATAACTTTGTTAAATAATTTTATTATTATGTCAGCTAACTTTGTTATCTGACATAGTTGATAATTTTGTTATTTAGGAAAGAAGTGCTAAATAAGAAACCCTTTGCTATTTGCTAGATAGTTCTTTGCTGAATCATCACTTCAGAGTGATGATTCAGCAAAGAATATTTGACATAAGTTGTTTTTTTCATATTAATTTTAAAATTTGTAATTTTAAGCCATTTAGAAATAGTTGTGATATCTCTCTGCCAAAATTGTAAAGAATTGTTACTGATTTTAATATTATCAGCATAGCCTGAAATTATCCAAGATGTCAAAGTGAAAACTTTATGTGCTTGACAAATAGAAAAGCACTTAAAGAAGATCCCTTTGGTAAACCTATGTTTAAATAGAAATAATTCATAATAGATCCATTTATAACAATGAAATATTTCTTATTTAATAATAAATTGAGAATCAATTCCAGAATGCATTTCAATCAATTCTAAATTCAGTAGCTTTTCATAAAGTATATTAGAATCTATAGAGTCAAAAGCAGAAATCAAGTCTAAGTAGCAAGTATAAACAGTTTTAGAATTCTCAAAACTTTCAAAAATATAATTTTAAATTGCAGTAAATTAGTTGAGGTGGACTTATTTCTAATGACACAGTGCTGATTGCAGCAAATCATCAATTTTGAATGGAAATAAATTATTTCATATAGTATTTTTTCAAAAATTTTAAGCAAACTTTTGGATATGGCTAAAGATCTATAAATGTTAGTGTCATGAGGATTTTGCAACTCTTTAAAATAGGAATTATTTTATGAACTTTCCATTTCATCAATCTTTGTGTGTCACCATGGATTGCTACCTGGATGGGATAAGATACAGCTTTCAACTAACTATATTTTCTTTCACAACTTCAGCAATACCTCTAGTTGTTAACCTTTCGACTATCTCTTAATTAGCTAGCCCTTTAAATGAGGAACCACTCATATTTATCCAGCAAGAGATGGAACTTAAATGCTTCCTTCCTCATATGAAACAAGAAACAACAGAAAAGAAGTCCCTTATTTGCAGATATTTGTTGATTTGGCAATGATTTTACTTCCTTTCTTTCTCTCTCAGATATCTTTACATTTTATACAAAGTTGTTAAAATGTTGGAGTCCAGAACATATGGCCTAAGGGCATTCGTAATTTTTTGAGAACAGACAGGCCATATGTCATACATTCTTTCAAAGAAAATTTTATTTTTTGATTATAGCATAATGAACAGGATAAAAATAGAGGAGAACATTTGATAAATAGTTTATTTTAGTTTCGTGTTGTGAAGAAGTTAACTCTAATCTATCCTATTATTATTTTATTATACTTTTCATTATTATTTAAAGTATTATGTTTAATTTAAGAATTAATTCACATTTTATATCCTCTGTCTTATCAGTTAGAAATTACAAGCTACAGACCGGAAATCCATCTCCTGATACATCTTGACTCATGACATCATCTATTCTGCTGATCCAATATGAGAATATAAGAATGATCTCATATCAATGTTTTATATTTGGTACATAATTAATTGTAAAGGGGATGACATGAAAAACTAAGAAACTCTGTAAACTAAGAAACTGGAACTTGTTGCATGACTTATGTAAAGGAGACAAGCTGAGGACTGTGAAAATCACTACTATAAAATGTGTGTCAACTGACACAGAGAGGTATGTGTTATTGCATTAAGCTGATTTGTGACTTTTGGCTTTCTTGTAAGATAGACAATTGGTTGAGTTTGTATCAGAGAATGGAGGTGGTAGATTTAAGTATTATTTAAGGTTATTATTATTAAGGGTATTATTTAAGGTTATTATTAAGGTTATTATATTTAATGTTGTTGTGGATCTTTGAATTTTTGATTAAACAAGTTTTATTGATAACTTATTTTGTGCTTTATTATTGTCTAAATAAAACTTTGTTTAACTCTTTTTTGTAAGTGTTTGAGTCTAATAAATTATTTTTATTATTTAATTTTATTTGTATGGGAATTTATTCAATTTATTAGTATTAGTTTCTAACATTTTTTTCTGCTATTTATTTCTAACACTTGTCGATACTTTAGCAACTATAAGTTTTTCAGTTGTTTGTTTTGTTTGGTCTTATAGACATTAGTTAGTGTTAGATTTTTATTTAATAGCAAAAAGACCTAAACTCAGGCTGGTTTAGATTATTCTAATTTTGAATATTTCGACTTTGCAACATATATTATTTCAGAGAAAAACAAAGTTTCAATAACCAAATACATATTCCAATTGAGGGAATAGTAAATGTACTCATGTATACAGTATAGAAAGCTGAACAAAAGTCGTTTTTGGCATAAAGATGCAGTACTAGCCATATAGCAGAATTGACATTATTAGTGTCAAAATACACCAGTGTATTTACATTGTGTTTTACACCTGTCAGATCCAGCCATTAGTAGATTTTATATTATCTTATTATTATTAACAAAAAAGCCAACATAAAATCGAAAATGATATAAATTGAAAGGACTTAAACAGAGGTATGACTGTACCAGTTAGCAAATATCAGATAAACTTTATAAGAAAATCTGCTATTATTTTGAGTCTCTAGAGAAACATTATTCAAATAATAAGTTAAGGTGTAGAAATAAAACCAAAATTAAAATAAGAAAAGAAAGTTTTAAGGCAATAGTCCAAATGGAAATATAATCAGTCAATATCAATCATCAAAGTACTGATCACTGTCTCAACTCCCTCACTATATTATATTTTTTGTAGATAGTTATATTTTATTAATTTTTAATATAAATAATTATACAATATGTATTATTTATATAATATGTATTATATAAATAATAAGAGGAATTTTATGCTGCATATCAAGTGCATGTTATAAAGATATCTAGTAAAATATGATATTTTCTTTTATATTGTAATTTGTTTAAAATAAAATTATTTTTACAAATATCAATTACAGTTTAAAACTAAATTTATAATACTGTATATGAAAAACTGAAAATATTCAATAGAAAATAGCTCATAAATCCAGGCAATGTTTAAATGTGTTAGAACCATAAACAAAATGATGGATTTCCAATAAAAAATGTTGTCACACAAATTAATTTTGAAGTTCCAATATATCACATTTCTTACTTATCATCATCATATGTATGTACAAACAGAATAAATAAATTAACAAAAAGTAAATAAAATAACAGCATTTAAATTACAACAAATTAGGATGTAGATATTTGATTGAAAATAAGAAAATAAAACAATAATGTCAACAAAAGAAGCCACATCTAAATTCTAACAAATATTATAATTTCTTAGTACTGTATTTACTTTTTTTTTACATATTAGGTGTTTATGATAGGATATCATTTATTTTTTAGATAATAATAAACTCACATATATTAAATTTAGTTAAATTAATTTAAGTGATATAGCATGTAGAATTCAGAATGAAAGGAATTCCTACTCCATTTTGACTATTGGGCTACATTTTTCAGAGTCTTAAATAACACAACATTTAAATTCTACATTTGTTTGATTGAACAATGTGACCTATAGAGACATTTCTACAAAAGATAATCATCCTCTTTACTCTTTTAATTTTAGCCCAATTGGATCAAAATTTTTAAATATTAAGCTATGATATGCCTATATTTAGTGATTGTGTTTTCCGAAACTTTTTGCTTTTTCAAGATATGGGAAATCCCAAATTAATAATTAATTTATTTCTTAAGATTCCCCTTTTTGAAATTATCGAGAATCTTGAGATTCTAAAAAAATGTTTAGTTAAAAAAATATTTGTTTTTAATAAAGATAGAAACAAAAAATGAGGCAGAAAAAAATCTTGAAAATGAAAACAAAAAATATTTGACTGTTTTATATTTATTTTTTATTTAATATTTTAATTATATTGAAAAATATGTCATAAATTATAATTTTTTTACAGTTACTGACAGTTTTTATTAAAATAGCTTTTCAATACACAAACAGCCTATTTGTTTGTGAAATGGGTCCTATGTGGATACAAAAATTCTAGAAATAAATTTTTGTGCAATCTTATGTAGACATATATGAGCTTTTTAATCTATATGACTGCTTATTTTTACACATTACTATATTTGAATATCTAGACTAACAGATACATTTCTTAGAAAAAATCTCAGGACCTTCCTATTTTGGCTACATAATTTTCTAAGAGACTTCTATAGTCACTGGCCATTGTGTGAAGATGGGATTTTGGGGAATGATTGAAGGCTAATTATTGTCTCATATCCTCTGATACATTTCATACATATCACTGACATCAACAGACATCATTACTACTCTGGTAAATAACTGAATGAGTTAGAACAAGATATTTACTTTGACTTTGCTTATGTAAATGCCGTCATAAATCTGCTTATGTCACATCATCTATAACAATACAGGGGCAATACAACAATAGGAATTTAAAATTGCAATAAAATGAATGATTTTGTACAATTTATCAATCTATGTGTTATTTTAGATTTATGTGTTTATTTTAAATATTATTTTGTGATTAGTTTCAGAAAATTTTATTTCTGAAATATAAAATTAACAGAAGCGATACAGATAAACATGTGGCCTAGCCATTTAAGTTTATTGATTCGAAGACATCACAAGGCAAAATAATTAATGCATTGCTATGAAATTTTTAAGACATGAATTCACAGAATTTTTTTAAAGAATTGGAAATCCCAAAATAAAAAACAAAAGTTCTTCAGAATCAGGAATCTTGAACATAATCACTACCTATATTCCAAATTTGGTCAAAAACAGCTAAACAATATGATATATAGAGGTAATTATAGAAACATAGACCTCCCATTTTATCCCTCTATTTGATCCAATTGTGCTAAAATATTCAGGGGACCTTAAATATTCTAGGAAATACTTATATTCTAAAATTTTATTGATATTATTTGAATGATGAGACCTGTAGAGGTATCTGCAGAGGAGGAGAAGAAAAAAGATGATGTTTTTTTTTATCAAATTTTGAAATTTTTAAACTGTTCTAGTACTATTATTAAAATTGGATTTGAAACTTCAAATTTGGCAGTCAATGTTCAATTGAATATTTTTCTTGAATATAATTGTCAGATTAATAATATTTAACTTAGGACCAAAGTTACAGTGAGATGAATTTTAGCTGTAATGACTCCAGTAAAAAGAATCAGTAAATGACTATTGTACTTTGTTTAGAATCACTGCTGAGCCTCTTACTTAATTAAATTTAAATATCTCTCAGCAGCATGATTAATTTTATATTAGCATAATTTTAGTTGTTCATTCTAATGTAAAAATATGCATTCAAATTCAAATGTTTTAAATGGTTAAATTTATATTAAGACATTAAATTTATATTCTAAGTTAAAATTGTAGATATTGAAGATGAGGCTAATTTTTCTAAAAGTAGTTTAACAAAGGATTTTCATTTTTTCTGAGAAATATCACATTTTATATAACAATAGAATGTCATTTAAATTTTTCAGATTAATTTTTGCTGTTTATATTAAAATAATTTTCGTTTTGATAAATAAAATTACTCAGAGGAATCTCTGCCATGGAATCATACTTTATCATCCTTAAATCTATATTATTTAAATTATTATTTTTTTAAATATAAAAAAATATTCTAAATATCTTAATAAATAATAAAAAGAACACTTACCACATGAAGTGTTAATGGCATCTCGAAGTTCTGAATACTTCCATTTAGATAAATCAAATTTTCTATTGGCATGCTGCTGTTGCTGTTTTTGAACAAATGTTGATCTAGATATTTTGCAAAAAACATTACATATAAATATGTAATACAAATATGTTTTCTTCATATCTACAGAAGTCAAATTAAATAGCTAAACTATTAGATAATAAATTATCTTAAGCAATATCACAAAACATTTTAATTAAAATATTTCATACAAGAATAAATACATATAATTCAAACTTATCAAAGCTTTTAACAAACATTTTCAATCCCCTCAGTGTGTCAACATTAACTGCATAAAAAAGATAAACAGAAAGAACAAACAGTCTACAAATATAATCCTACAGATGTACGAAATCACAACCATCACCCTTCTAGCATTTATATGGGATACGAAAAAGCTTTATTACAGTTATTATATAAACATAGAAATGTTTTTGGTCTGTTTAACACTCATCAACTGTACATATATTACATACATATACTATGTAAGATTTAATAACATTAAGAATTAAACAGAAAATCAAATAGAATAACATGAGTTCTTTAGATTTGATTCAGACATTAATAAGCTTGTGTGGGGTCCGGGGGGTCTTATTGACGAAATTTTGGCCGAAAAACTCTGTGAGTGGCGTGGGTAAGCGACGCGTCAGGGGTCCAGAAGTGAAGCGAGATACACGCGGCAAACAATTGGTAATTAAACTATATATAACTAAAATAATATATTTAATATAAAATAATAATAATACAAATAATTAGAAAACATATAACATGAATCAAAGAAAAATAGAATAGAATAAAACTAACGAAAGTATTGATGCAATGTTAAAACCGAATCCTAACCTTAACTGGGGGCGAGACAGACAGAACCCATAAACATACCATGAAAGAGAATCTTTTCGACAGACAGAACCCATAAACATACCATGAGGGAGAATCTTTTTTCCTTCTTTTTTCATAATTTCCTTAGTTTCTTGAGTGAGAACAAAACATTGATGAACACAAAGACGATGACATCCACTCAGACATAGTTGAAGAGAAGAGAAGAGGGGATGAGCTGAGCCACAGCCAGCCAGAGCCGGAGTCAACTCAACTGATTCGAAACTCTATACAAACTGTTAAAAATCCCCTCTTTCCTTTTTCACTCCTCCTACTTTCTTTTAATTTTCCAATCATGTCAAATTGAAGAGAAGGTTCAAAACGAAACTAACTCTTCATTTGACAAGGGAAATTCTATTTCTTGCATCTTATTGGTGTAGAAAACTGTCAAAATAAAATTATTCTAGTTTACTTTAATCAGGACCCATGACCTCAGTCACTGGATCCCTCGGTTTGTTTTCTCTCTTAGGTATATTTTATGAGTCTATCCGACAAGTCTAACATTCCATTTCCCTCTCCCGATCAAAAGGTCATTCAAAAATAATAAAGTTTTCCCGGTTAATTTCGTTAGCTTTACAGTATAAAATGGAGTTATTACATTTAATCCGTACAATTAATTTAGTTAAAAAGTTTCTGACAAATGAACTAAAATTATGCTTTTCAAGTTTACAAATATTTGTTATAAGAGAACTTTCTGACAAAAATAAGGTTCTGCAAAACGATACGTCACGCATCACGTGATTCGTTAGTTCAGTTGTTAATCGTATTTTTTTTATTACAATCAATCCAAACCCGACAATATCATTATTAAAATTAATAAAATTATAACCATATAAAAATATTTAAGTAAATGATAATTAACATATTATAATGATAACAAATTATTTAATTAATTAAAAATATTCGTGCAACAGTTCATTAGTTTTTAGATTCTTAAAGATGATTTCTAGATGATTATTATTTTAAATTCTGCGAACAAAGTCTGATTCTATTGTTTGTTGGTGTTATATATTTGACACCTGCGAGTGGTGTGACATTGTAGTTTCGGATTCCATTGGAAGAAAAATAAATGTCTGTCCGAATCCTTACACTTGTTAATATTTTTAAAATATTTTTTGTGGATCTAATATACATTTTTATTACTTAATTTACTTGTTTTTGGTATTTATCTGATTTTTATTTAAGTGCACTAATCTTTTTATTAGTTTAATTCTATGTTGTTTGTTGTCTTTAGTGTTAGAATTATTATTATTTCAGAAATTATTTTTCTAAAAGAAGGCCTAGCCGGCAGACTCTGGAACTACAAGTACTCCTCACTTAACAACCTACCTGTTTAACGACTGCTCAAACTTACGTCCGAGCTTAAGATTTTTTTTAATGGAATTTTTGCTCGGCTTATGACTTTTGTTTGTAATTTCCCCGCACTCGTAGTTCCAAAAAACTGAAGAAAAATACTTTACTTTGTGCGTAATTAAGATATAAATTTTTAATTTGAAATTTGTTTCCAATATTTTAATATAAGAACAAGTTTTTCACTTACCGACCAATTCGTTCTGCAACCGAGTCGTGAGAACGAAACCCAGTTGTTAAGTGAGGAGTACCTGTATAACTTATATAACCTAAAGGACTAAGCAGAGTCCTAGTCCATTAGGTTTAAGTATTGTTAGTTTTTGACATATGCAACTTTGTACACTGACCAGCTTAACATTTTCATCAGTTGAATTGTGCAATTTTTTTGTTTGGTTTAATTTTACATTTTATCTTATTGTGAAAAACTGTTCATACAGCAGTCTTTACTTCTGGCCCTTGGATTCTAGCCTATTTATATCATCAGATTAAAATTCTGCTGAAAATAATATGTTAGACTTTATGGTTAGTTTATATCAATCTATGATTTTCATAGAGGCAACCAAACAAAATACTAATGCAAGAAAACCTGTGCTGGTGACCATTACTTGAGCTAGGTGGCCAACCTGCAAGCCATTGCCCCCTTACTATCTGCCCAAGCATATTGCAGGATTTTTAAACTCTAAAATGGCCATTTCTGTTCCATGGCCACACCCAGTGATATTTAATTTCGACACCTTGTATGCAACATTTACTAAGTGGTGAGCAAATCACGTTTTGATCAGAAATGCCAGATGGGTTCTAAATACTCCATCAGCTGAGCATTCTAAAGTGAAAAAATCCCAAAAACAGACATTAATTAGTTATTTCTTTTCTTAGATTTAATTAACAATGTAAAGCTGTGTCATAAACTTTGTATTTTAAAATTTGACGTTTAATAAAGAAATTTGTAGCTAATTGTGTCTGGTGGCCAACCTGTGCTTGGTGGTCACAATCTCAGCTGCTGAAAACTGGCCACCTAGCACAGGTTTTCCTCATTTTTATCAAAATTTTATCCTGCAAGATTAAATGCTCCTGTAGGATTAAAGGATGTAGTGTTGATCTCCCTTAATGGAAGAACCTCGCTGCTAAATTTCATGAAAATCTGCTAATTAGTTCAAAAGTTATTAGTAGGACATTTAAATAACAAACAAACTAAATTAGCCTTCTCTTATACAAAATGTTTTGGCTTATAAGAAATTATCTTCAGTTTATGTTTTTGAACAAAAGTAAGAATTATTTTAGGTTAGCAAATCTTTATCTAATGCTTTGGTTGTTACATGTGGCAGCATTGCAGTTTACAATGTGACATGCCTAACACTTACAGTGACGTTCAGTTCTTGTCTGAGAAATTATAAAAACAGTATGATAAAGGTTTTAACTTAACTAAATTAATCAAAGAAAATATTATTATTATTATTGTTCAGCTTAATATAAATTATATGCTTATTAATAAAATAACATGAGCATACAATTATACAAAACAATGTAGATAGATGTCTTTTACACAAAACTCTTCTGCAAAAGTCATGACAGATTAATAAAAATACAATCTACATATAACAGTTACAAACTAGGATGAAAAACATCAGAGATAATGACTGTATAAACACATCATCAGCTGTTATCAAACAATGTTAGGAATTCTGTACGCTTCATTACTGAGTGCCCTTTATTTATTAGATTTCTTATTTGCATAAATTCTTCTATATATTTATAATATAGTTAAGTAATAAACAATGCAATTACTAAATAAACCTATTTCCATAATTTATTAATTACTTTCATTAATCAATTATTTTTACAATTTTCAAATATTAAATTTTCTTTTTATTGGCAACTGTTCAGCCCACTGGTAATACTTTTAGCTATCATTTGTAATCCATCAATCAAACAAGTAGTTAATTACACTGTGAAATGCCACTCCCTAACCCTCATAGGAAATAGCTTGCCATGAAAATTTTTATGCCATTGTTTTGTGCTGAATTGAAATGGGAGCTGGGGAAATGCTAGCCTCACCTCCTTGAAATTTGGAAAATAAACTACCAAAATATTTTTGTACTGAAACTTACTGCAAATATTTTGTTTCATGCTATGAAACTGTCTGAAAAATTTAAGTTTGATTTAATGATAACTTCTCAATATTTCTCTCTAAAGTGAGCAGACCAATTTCCTTTGGCTTCCTCCCAAAGGAAATTGGTCTGCTCACTTGTGAAAAATGAATCTCTAAAATATAGATGTTTATATTTGAATTTAACATTGTAAAAAATGTGGAAAGAAAATTACTTAAGAATAACAATTGTAGCAATAATTTGTAAAGAAGTATTTATATGTGCTTTTTGTTACTTTCTTTCTTATAGAAATACGTAAGCATGGAACTGTGACTAGACTGAAGAGGGCATGTTTGCCAAAAAGCATATCTAGGATATCATGTTTTTTTAAAATTTGACAATTTTAAGTTTTTATAATTTTGTAATTATTGTGGTTTTTTAGTATTGTCATTTTAGTTGTGATAAAAAATTTTAGTAATAAAGAGGCAAAACTTCAGAAATAGCCTTAAAAATGTTTGTTAAATTAAACACTATGTAAACTGTGAGAGAACTAGCATAATTTTTAAATGTAATTTTACTTTAACATCTTGGTCAATAGATATACTCTTTAGAAAAAGTTCAGGACCATCCAATTTTGGTTGTATAATTTTCTAAAAGAACTATATTGCCTCAGGTCATTGGATAAAGGTAGGATTTTTGGGGGAATGACTGAGAGCCATGTAGAATGACTGAGAGTCATGTTCTCTGATACATCATCTATATGTCATAGATATCACTGCTACTCAGTTGCTGCATGGGTTAGAAACTGGAGATTTTTTGGCTTAGTTTACATAAAGCCTCCTCATAAATTATTCTATGGCACAATATAGCAGCAACTAGAATAATAAAATTATTAAAATTGCAATAAAATGAATAATTTTTATATATTAACTTATTGATCTATGGGTTATTTTAAATTTTATGTACCTGTTTTAAATATTGTTTTGTGATCCTTTGCAGATAATTTTCCTATTGATATATAAAACTAATAGTAGTTAGATGGCAAAATCATATGATTTATTGACTTGAAGATATTGCAAAAACAAAAGAGAATCAAAATAATTAATGTATCACTATACATTTTTTTTATATAACACTTTTGTCAGTTTCACTGTATTTCTTTTTATCAGCATCTTATTTTCATAAATTTTTATTAAAAAAATAAACATTGACTATTAGCAATTTTTTGGCTCTATCTAAAATGTAATCAAACAGATCAGATAAAAATATTGAGAAACTACATACTTTAAGTGTTCTAATGATATATAATACTTTTATGATGACAAAAAATGATCCAATTTAATAATTTATATATTTATGAATAATTAGCATTAATTATACAGCATTAATGCAACCAAGAGCATAACATAATAATAACAAATGTGATTACACTATTTATAATAAAGATATACACCAGAATTGTCTCTAACTTAAATTTTTATAACCATAAGCTTTACAGAGAGGTTGTATATGAGATGATTATTCATACCTTAGAAACTATCTATATTGTAAAAAATTAGAAATTTGTTTTTATAAAAAAATGTTGTTTCAATTTAATTGAGTAAAGGATTAATATATATGTCTATTATCCAAAACAATAAATTTTACTAGGTTGATTAATTTCTAATTTTAATTTAAAAAAATAATTTTGTCTAATAATATTTTGTTTGGATTACCTTGGTAAAGGTGGAGGAGTACAGACATCATCCACTACTCCATTCATATCTTGAGCTAGACGTAATGCTAGTTCATGATCTTTCAATTCTTGTTCAAGTTGTTGTTGCCTAAAAAAGTTTTATTTATAAAGTTTAAAATATTTTAATAAAATTAAATATTAATTATTGATTAAATATCTTCTTCCATGTAAAAATAGCATATCATATATACTTATGTATCAACTGAGTCCCCAAATTAAACATCTAAAAAATGATGACAAATTAAAATCCATAAATTTCAAGTGATAGATAAATATGAAATGCAGTGAAATAATCTTTTTAAGATTTACAAACTTCAGAAGATATTTCATTACTGGAATAAATATAAGCATCAAGACAAAGAACTAGGCTCATTATATTGAAACATCACAAAATGATGCTGAGAAAAAGTTGGACTAAGCAAACCATGATTGTGTGAAATCTCAAATCAAAAACTTAAATTTTATTATTCAAAACAAATTAATTCTAAAATGCAGAACACAAAACAACATAACAATATAAGTTCACAAAGCAATATAACTTCATTGAAAAGGAAAAAGTAGACTCTAACATAAAAACTTACCTTTTTATTTCTGCGGCTTCTTGTTTAATGTTTTCATTTTCGATTGCACCCTGACAAGAAAAATCATTTTAATAATTATAGATTCCTATATTATACTGAGAGCCCTATATTAAGATTTTTGTTTATCAAAAATTGTTAAAAGTATTGAAAAATTTAGATATCTTAAATATATTCAGAATTAAATACATAATTCAAATTCAGATCATTTCAAGTAAACATCCATAATATATAACCAAATAAATTTGGATGTTAATTATATTTTAAAATTATGTTTATGCAATTTAAAATTACATGAACATATGCCATTCATGAATTCAAACCTATTTTGAGTGCTGCTGTTTTTAATATTCAAATTTTAGCTTATATTAATCAATAATTTAAAATAATTTTTTGACTTATAATTTCCAATTATACAAAGTTTTGCTGTAATTTTGCTGTTTCTATTCAATATTTCTTTTATCTTAAAATTTTTTGTATTTTCTTACATATATATTAAAAAGTTTTTCTAATGTAAAATAATCATGTTGAAATTTCACATAATTAACCTACATCAATCAATAACATAATAATACATTATCATCTACATCACAAATTTTAAGTATTTAAGTATGAATATAGTAATTAAAATCTTGTGTAGTGTGAAACAATCAATGTTATAAGAATTTATGTTTACTTCAAATTCTAAACTGTAGTGATTATAGAAATCATGTTCTATAAATATTGTGTTATGTAAGAATTGATAAAATTTCTAATTTTATTAGAGCAAAATGTTGTTAAAGCACAGTCTTATACAGAGGTGCCTGTATTATTATTATTAACTAATGAAAGAAAATAAAAATTTATTTAAGACAGACAGTTCTGGAAAGAACTAATCACTTATTTACTGAAAATATCTTTATTTCAGAATGATTAAAGTTAAAGGATTAAACTACATCTTTGACAGCATAATTTATATGTTTAATGTCAAAAATTTATTAAATAGTTCCATAATGTTCTGAAATTTCCCTGCAATACCTACAGGGAAATTTCAGATTATTAATGCCTACAGTTTTTAAATATGCAATCCATAGGATTACTTGAGATTTGACTTTAATGGCTTGACTGCATTGCATTTAAAATTTATAAAATCAATCAAACAGTTCAAAAATATTTGTAAGAAACCTTTGCCCCCTTGAAAAGAATTTTCTATTGTGCAAAAAAAAAAATATTTTTTGAATTATAATTGATGTTTTATGAAATTTTGAAGTATTTTACAGTTTCCTGTCTATCAGATTAAAACAATTCATTGAATTCTAAACTTTTTATGATGAGAGAGTCATTAAAGATGTCTTTAACAAATCCACTATCATCTAGAAAACATCAATCTAATATAAACAATAATGAAATACAAAAATGGTTTTCTTAGCTAAGAAAAAATAAATACAATTTGAAAATTTGTACTTAGATGGAAGCACTTGCATGAGATATATAAATAACAGTCTCATACAAAACAACAAACTGCAGATATATTAGATACAGGAATATCCTTACATTGAATTTAATTCATTTTCCAGTGTTTCAAAAAAGCATGATCTCTTCTTAGAAACTTTTGCCATGTTTAAAACAGGCTTAGTTTTCATAGTGAAAACTAAGCCTGTTTTAAGAAAGAAAAATATTTAAACCAAATATGCCTTGCATTGCCAACATGTGTTTTCTACATGTTCTAATAATTATTTTCTGAAAACATATCAGAATTTTTAATTTTTCCTTTGAGTAAGTAAAAGTTTTTGAAAAATAATGTGTGATTTGCTTGCCATCTGATAGTTGAAGTTTGTGAAGATTTAACCTGGATCTTTCCTAATTAATTTTATTTCTTATTTTTATTAATTATTTCTAGTATTATGTTTAAACTTTAAAGTTAACTTATATTTGATATCTTTTGCCTTAAGAAGTTGGAAATTACAAGTTATAGAATAGAAACAGGCAAATTTGTCTTCCCAATGAGCTCACTTGTCATGTGACACCATCTATTCTAAATTAATATCATTGATCAATTTATTATTAATTTAGAATAGGTCTATTAAATTAATATCAGAAGGATTAATGAATAGTCTCTTATTGATGATTTATAATCAGGAAATAATTATTGTTAAACTAAAAAGAGGATGACATGAATTGTTTTATCTATAAATCAGAAATTTAAGTTATTGTATGAATGTATACAAAAAACCAATAATGGGATTTGTAAAAAGTTGCTATAAAAAGATTTTTGCTGCTAGGACAATAACATATAGCATAGAACTACATATTGTACTAGTGACTTTCAATTCTCTCATGATATTGATAACCAATTCACTTCTTTTTTTTTTGATGTGTGGAATGTGGTAGTAGTAAAATAAGTTATTATTTAAGTTTTTTATTATATGTGATTAATAAACTTATTTTTGTTTTGGATCTTTGGATTGATAAGTAAATAAGTTCATTTCTAATTTATTTATTGTATTATTATTGTTTCAATAAATCGAATATTGTTTCAGTATTAAACAAATAATAATTATTATTATTGGTTCAATAAATTGTTTCATTTTGTAAGTATTTTTGGTTTCAATAAATTATTATTATTATTATTATTTAACTTTACTTGCTTTAGGAATTATTCAATTTACTAGTTTATAAGTGAATAAACTTTTTTCTTCAGTTCTTTCACTTATTTATTATTTTAACAACCATGAGGTTCCAGTTGAGCTTTTGTCATGTTAGTACTAAATTTAGATTAATATTTTGGAATTTATTTTCTGTAAGTTAAAAGACCTGGTCAGGCAGGACTCTGGAACTTGCAGAATTGTTTACTATTAGATTTAATTGTTATTTATTGCTTATTTTTAATATTGAACATTTTCAAATTGTCAGAAAAGTGTAGTTTTATATTGTTGCAATTTTTGTTGAGATAATTGTGACTCACACATTTAGCTGATAGTGACAAATTTTTGTGTAGAATTCATTTTGGAAGCTATTTGATGTAATAAACATTATTGTGTGAGAATATATAGTAATAAAAGTTCAACAAGACTGCACAAAACACAAACCAAAAAATAAAACTTAAAGCCCTTTAGCAGTCAAGAAACTTTAACCAGAAATGTTTTCACAACTGAGAAAGGTGCCAAATGCATTGAAAACTTTTCTGGTTAAAGTTTTTTTTGACTACTAAAGAGTTTTGAGTTTTATTTTTTAGAATATATAGTTATTTTGTCTATAATATGCTCATTAATGACATGTCAAAATATGCTAGAGAACAAATAACGACCATTAGAATCTCTATACTATTCTCATATGAGTAATTTGAAATTATCTGAGATTGCATGTTAATAATTTTTAATTAATAAAAGATTGTTCAATTTTATAAAACAATTTTGCATAATGGTTCCAATTTGTTTCTCAATAAAATTGAATTACTGGCACAAGAAGAATTTCTCAAAGAAAACATTAATGTTATACAAGTAAAATTCTGTTATAACGAATACTATTATAATGGAATTTTCAATTTAATGAATTTATAATGAAGCCCTCACACAACCTGTAAAAGACAATACTAGAAGAATATCATTATAACAAAATCCATTATTATGAAAAATTTGTTATAACAAATCTTATCTGGAAATTCTAACATTCAAAAAAATCCCTATATAACAAAATTTCTGCTGAGTTATTCCAGAAACTTCCTTGGTCCCCACTATGATCAATGATCTCCCTACAGTTAACTCTCTGGAACATTCTAAACTTTTTTCCAATGGGTGAATATTCGCAAAGCGATCAGCAGTGTTTAAATATCAAGTGCCTGATCAGCTCTTAGTCTTCTACTGTATATGTTCATAGAATCACGGATTCTAACATATGCTCTCATGTCAAAACAAAAAAATGTCACCAGTTTCCTCTGAAGTAAAAAATTATTATTATTATTATTTGATAACTAAATAAGTTATTTTCACTAACTTATTTATGCTTTATTATTATTCCAATGTAGTTTGTTAATATTTTTGTAAGTATTTGGTGTTTACAGACTGTCTCCAGCTTATTTAAGTGGATTATTCAGCAAAATCCTATATAAATCAAATCTACATATGTCTTTCTTTTTCTTTTGTATGGTAAGCTTGGTGGCTAAATTTTGATTGCCCCTTTCCACTCAAATAGAGTACTAAGGGAGCTGTTCTGGGCCAAAATTAAATGCAAAATGTAG
>AYEL01066692.1:0-18825 GCA_000484575.1 Olivierus martensii | reverse complement strand
AATATATATTATTATTAATTGATTTTATATGATTTAACAATCAGTTTATTGATTTCAAAATTAAATTATAAATTGCTATTTAATTTTATTTACATTAGATTAAATCAAGTTCACTGATTTTCTGGCAATAGATGATCCAATACTTCCTGGGAGTATCCTAAACTAAATCACATTATTAAGAGAAGAAGGGAGTCATGCAATTTGTGATGTCTCACCATAAAAATGATTAAAATTTTATATTTCTGTGATTAAAATATACATATATATTTTTCAAAATATAGAATATTTACTGCTAATGCCTAATTATTATATATACATATATATTTTTAAAATATAGAATATTTACTGCTAATGCCTAATTATTATTTACTGTTGATGCTTAATTAGGTTAATATTTTAATGCTTAATTATTTGAAAAATAAAGATTAACATATTTGGAAATATATTTTATATGTAAGACATACAATATCTAGTTCTAAGTCATTTATATCCAGCTGTTTGATAGTTTATTTGGAAGTTAAAGAATATATTTAAAATGTACCATTGTAAAGTAATTCTTATTTTCTATTATTTTATATAATTTTTATTTTATGTAAAAATGGAGAAAAAATTTTTAAGTAAAAGGATAGGAATCTTCAAATTTGTGATGTCACAGTCACGGAATCAAGCTTACTGTAGAGGAATGTCTGAGCCTGAAGAGGGTATAATAGTACCGAAAACATTTGCTCATAGTTAATGTTATTCTATGTACCATTTACTGAACTGCATTTTGTGCTGGATTATAAGTAAAAACTGGGATATTTATAAATCTTTTAAACATTTCATTTAAGATATTGATAGTCAGTTCATATTTCATAAATTCTATAAGCTTATAATGAATTAAGACAAAAATTATTTGATTTGTTTCTTTAAACAGGGACTAATTTTGGTTGCTAACTATTCAGATGGTTTATAAAAGTTTTGAGTGCATTCTTGTAAATTTGTCCAGAATAAAAGAAGAGACCATCTATAAACTACAGCAAGCTTTTTTGAATACTTTTTGATCCCATTCTCTTCTTCATTTTTTGTTACACCAAATATAACTATAATAATTATATTTTTTAGTTAACCATCTAAACCAGTAAAGTAGCCATGGTAACTGTTCTATATTTTAATTGTTTTAAATTGATGCTTGGAACTCTGGAAACTTCGAATTTAGCTGTTAATGTTCGAGAATTCTGTTTAGATTCTGAGCCTGCAGAATATAGTAGTACCAAAAACATTTGCTCATAGTTAATGTTATTCTATGTACCATTTACTCAACTGCATTTCGTGCTGGATTATAAGTAAGTTTATAGAGTTTAAGCAGGTTAGTAAGTAATGTATCCCAGTTTTATTTCATTATTATATCTTAAAATATTTGGAAATAAAAATTAGAATCAAATAATTAAAAAGCCCTAATTTTGCAATATGTTTTCCATCATGTATGCAAAAATCAATTACTCTGATATTTATTTTTATTATTAGCATTAAACATAGAAATAATGACATATTTGATCATAAACAGTTTTATCTAAATCAATGAGACATAGCTGACCAAGTCCACTTGCAAATTTAAATTTCTCCAATTGGCTGGAACACCAAATAAAGGAATTTGAACTATAATTTTAAAAATACTGTATACTATGTAAATATATAAAATGAGTAATTAATGAAAGTGAGTTTTGTTCAAATCTATTAAAAATAACTTAAAAAATATAAATAAAAATTTATTAAACGAAATTAAAGTAAATTGCATATTTTCAGATGGTGCCCATAATCAAGTAAGAATGCTTTAATTATTATGAAGATCCAGAACATATATTGATAATAGGCATTACTTGAAAGTGAGTAATTTAAATCTATTTGATTTATTTATTTAGATACAATGACTAGATTTGCACATTTACAATGACTTCAGAGACATGCAGTTGGTATAGCCACTTCATTCCTAACTACGCTACAATCGCTGAACCACTGTACCAACTACTAAGAAAAAGAAATAAGTGGTCCTGGACGGAAGCATGCCAGAAAGCCTTCGACAAACTAAAGCAAGCCCTCACCTTCTCCCCTATACTTCAATTACCAAGGGAATATCAAATTTAAATAAATTTCATATTTTAAAGAAAAAAATAAAATTATGAAATTTTACTTTTGTCTAAATAAAATTTCATAAATAAAAAATTCAAAAAATTAAATTTTTATATATTCATTATTTTCATCTAGCTATTCTATTTAAAAATCATGTATATTTGTATATATCAAATTTAAGCATAGTTGAATTTATGTAATTTTCAATTTACAAGTAAATTTTTGGAAATAATTAACTATGTAAATAAGAGTTTACTGTAGTTATACTTTATTTAGTTTTATTTTGAAAACCTAATAAATTATAAAATGTTTATAGTGTTTGTTTCAATTTATATAACTTATTATATGGATTTAATGGCTTTTCATATTATAAACTTCTCAATAATGTGGCATTATTTATATATTTATAATATAATATATTAAAACTAACTTTTTTCTAAATTCTTCTTCTTCCTTTTTTTTCCTCATTTCTTCTTCTTTTTTTTGACGTTCTTTTTCAATTTCCTCTTGTATTTGTCGTAAACGTTTTTGTTCTTCAGCTATTTTTTGTTGTTCTAGCTGTTTCTTTAAGGCAGAAAGTTGTTCATTCATAGACTTAGTAAGAATAGTATAATTTTCTTCTATTTTCACAGGTGATATATCTGTTGTCTGGAATAAATAATATTTCATTTTAATACAGCAAAACAGTATATTTTTAATATTGAAATATACTTTATAAATTTAAGTCTTGAAAGAATATAAAGTGTAAAGCATATGTAGCATTACACATAGCTCATTCTTTGTAATCATTAGTCCTATAAATACCTGATGAGTCAACAACATCTATCCAATACTATTAGTTAAATGAAAAGCATTTTTATATGAATTTTATTTTATTAAAATATTGATTAATATTAATTACATTGAGTAATTAAAAAATTAATAAAATGAATATGTGTTTAATGGTATATAATCACCATGGCTAAATTACAGCCTTAAAATTTGGTCATACCATTAAACACATGCATAAGCAAATACAGATAGTCCTTTACTTATGATTTTTTCAACATATAATGGAGTTACATTTTGATAATCTCATCGTAAGTCAAAAAATCATAAGTTGAAAATACCTTATCACGAACGGCGGATCTTCCGCCCAAACATGACCCAGGATCGGGACCTGCTCCCCAACCGCCTTCAGTTCTGCACTTAACTTGACGTTAATGTTAATGTCGTGCGACTCAAACCAGTTGACAAAATGAGAAAATCCAAAACCAAAATGCTCCATGAGAAAAAACTGTAACTAATTTTATTGTTAAACAAATAACGAAGAACTTACAATATATTATTAGTAGAAACTTAAAATGACATCTGGTCTTCCCAAAGTTAATCGTTAAAAACTTTTCTAATTGGTGATACTTAATAATTGACTTTTTCCTGCTGCCGTCAATTTCTTTCAATACAATCACCAATACGACAGTCCACAACAAAGTAAGGTTAGCAATATCAAGGACAAGGTTAGTTGGACGCTGGACAAACATGTATTCCACACAGACAGGACGGGACAGGAACCACCAAGCAGTGCGACCACAATGTGTTGAAAAAATGCTGGAGAAGACCACACCAGCTCCGAATTCTGGTCACTATTTATACTGTAATCCATTTGCATAGAAAACATGTAGAAAATAATAAAAATTACTGGAACAGGAATTGGTGACTCTTCTTTCGTTGATTATATTTCATGACAAGAATTTTTAACTAAATATAAATTATTATTTCACAATAAAATACTTTTGTACATTTTCTAATCGTCCTTCTCCCAAACACGTAACCGTGACGTCGTACTTCGGCCATTTGCCGCAATGATTCAGACTGCTTCGGACACATTTCACCAGGTAACAGTTTCTTTTTTAATAATTCTTTACTAATTTAACTTAAATCTGCCCCACTTTTTCTTAGAATCCTTACAACCTGATGATAGTAGTAGTCATAAATGCAATTTCTCTAGTTTGCCATGAAGGGACGATATGCAGTCTACTTTCGATTTCAATTTAAAATTGAATTAATTGGAGACATTGATTAATTGGAGAATTTTGTATTCCCAACATTCAGTTCTTGGATAAAAATAAGTTTTTATGCTTTAATAGAGGAATGTATAAGAGAAGAGAATGCTTTTTATGCTTTTTTATTCATAAATTCTTTTGGGTGTATGTTAAGGAATGATTGTTTTGTAAAGAGAGCAAAAGATACACCAACTTTAAAAGTATAAAATAGTTCAGAAAGTTGATATTGTTAAAGAAAAAAAACATTCTTATTTTAACAAAAGAGTAATAAGGAAGATATAATTATTATACGAATGTTATATAGGCTGAATACTTTTCTCTTTCCTTTTGTTTTGTATATGTTTTTTTAGGGTCTTAAATATATATTTTTTCTTTTATATGTTTTGTGTTATTAATATTCTTAATAAATATTTAAGTTTCTTATTGGAATTAAAGAAAGTTATTTGTTTTTAATTGGTTTTGGAACGTAACTCAGAACTAAAGAAAGTTATTTGTTTTGAATTGGTTTTGGAATGTAACTCTTCTTTTTGTTTGGCTCCAGGTCTCATATAATACAGTTTCACACAACATGGTATTTTTCAGGAACCTATCTACTGTGTTATAGGAGGGATACCTGCATATAGTATTATTTTACATTTGTTTCTAGACCATTCTGAATAATATGATCATATAATAATTGTCATAATATTTAAAATGTTTGAAAATTTTTGAAATTTTCTGAAATTTAAAAATGAAATGCATGTTTATAAGTATGAAAGTTCATAAATAGAACATTCATAACAGAAGTGAAAGGTTCTGTATCTATTTAATAGTATATACAGACTTTCTTCAAGTTACAGTTGAAGAGGGTCAGGATTGAGTTGAAGCATGCATAGTTATAGAGATAACTGTTTGTTTGAACTCAAACCTTTCTTTGAGATCTAGTTATAATCTAATGTTAAGAGTAACAAAGATAAAATTTTTTATTTTTTCACAATGTTTTTCACTTAGATTGTCATTTATTTTAAAACTACAGCTGATATATTCCTGAATTTTTATTTTGATATTAAAAATAAATTTTCTTTATATATTTTGTTAAATGTCTATTTAAGTTTGCAAAACACTCATCTTTGCTAATAAATTTTGTAACAGTCATTTAATTTTTGCCCAGATGATGATGTTTATATTTTCTAGTGCTAATATTTTTCCAGTTATTAATATTTTCCAATTTTCTAATCTGAATTAATAAATACAAACTTTTCATTAGTCAATAAGAAACTATTTTAATTACACTGAATTTTAAAATCAAATAAATACCTTGATTGCATTGATTAATTGTTTCATTTGGCTTTCTAAATTATAGACTTGAACTTCAGCTGGTTTTTTATCTTTCTTTAATTGATTTATGATAGTAGACATATTTTTCAATTGCTCTTGTAAAGCTTTAATTTTAATAATTGCTAAATACCTGGAATAAAGAATTAAGAATATTTTTTAAAAACTGTTAGCCATTGTTAATTTTTAGAGTTTACAAAATTTTGTAATTTAATGAGCATATATGATTAAATCAATCTTTTGCTATATTTATATAAAACATTTGTGATCAATAAACAAAGAGTAAAATTTAAATAAAAACTTTATTTACAAATTTTGAAAAAGAATAGTTTTATTTCAAAAATAATTTAAAAATCTTAAATTTTTTTTAATTCAAATGAAAATACAGACATCCTTGCTAATACAGTGGATTATATTTCAGACCTACTTATCACCATAAAATGAATATTAACATAAAGCAAATCACATCCCTTTTTTTCATATGCCAGTTCATAGAAAACCAAAAATATATACTAGCCAAACTTCCCCTGGTGGACAAAGTTTAAATTACATTTTTACAATGATTATTTTTGAATCAAAGCTATGGTGCCACCATATTTGCATTATCATTTATTAAGTGCACAATAGTGCTAAACCTAAAAATAGACTGGAGCTTAGATAACAAATTGGTGCCAGTCAACTCTCTCGATTCAATTCAAAGACAGATGATGCACATATCACTGCCAAAAACTGCATTAAGAGCAAGACAAGTGCCAAAAATATTAAACATGAATATAAATGCTAACCTGCCAAATTAACAAAGTGTTCTAAAAATAAAAAATTTTAAAGCAAAGTTTGCCTGTATAGGAGTTTCAACAAAATTAAAATAAAATACAACATTGAGAAAAAAATTTATTGCAATTACAAAAAAATTATCAAATTGTAAACACTCTGATATGTTTTCATTTTTCTCACACTTGCACAACTGTTATCAAACATTGCTCTCATTGCCACAAGCAGCTGCTTATTCACACCATATTCTCTCAACAGTTTTTACAGATTACTTGTTTTCACTCTGCCATATGCCTTCTCAAGACCTACAAAAGCTCAGAATATCTTCTTCCTCACATGGAGTCACTTCTCCACAATTATATACATTGAGAAAATCTGATCCACACATTCTCTTCCATTCCTAAATCACATTGCACATTCCATACTCCTCTCATCAGTCAACCTCTTCATTCTCTCAATCACAATCTTATTATATATCTTCCCAGTCAGCAAACTTATACTCCTATAATTCATGCACTCACTTCTCTCACCCTTCTGTTTGTACATGGGGGGATAATCACAGATTTAGTCCAATCACTTAGAACCACTCTTTTCATCCAATACAGTTTACACAGACACCACATCCACTCAACAATAACTTTCCACCATACTTCATCTCAGCTGTGACCCTATCCATACCAGACTCTTATTACATTTCAATCTTCCAATCACATTGATTTGGATCATCATGGTCATATTCATTCCTTATATTCATCTTTATCTTCTCACTTTCATCCTCATCCCTTTCTCCTATAGGTTAGATAAGACAAATTTTCCAGAAACTGCTTAAAAGTCTATTAAACATAGTTCATTAAAGGTAAAGCACCAACTAGCAGCTTAAAATACCATATTCAACTTATTAAAGAACAACAAGAGTAGGAGAAAAAGAGATCTGGAGACAGGAGTATATAAAGTACCATTACATAATGTCCAAGATAACCGAAGGGAAGTATATATAGGAGCTACAAGTAGGAACTTTAAAGATCGCTTAAAAGAGCATAAGGAAGATTTACAGAGAGGCAATCTTACAACAGCATTAGCACAAAGAACTTTTGAAAAAGATATTAATATCTGTTGGGAAGAGGCCAGATTTATTAGAAAGGTACAAGACCCTAGGGATCTTACTTTTGAAAAAGATATTAATATCTGTTGGGAAGAGGCCAGATTTATTAGAAAGGTACAAAACCCTAGGGATCTTTTTACTGAGGTGTTAATAGCTAATTTCCAGCCAGATAGTTGAGACAATACTTGTGAAAAATACTCCATCTTGGAGAAAAAAGCAAACTTTTATTAATAGAACAAACAAAATTCTCACAAAAGGAGGCAACGATTAACATGTAAAACTTTGGGCGTCCCCGAGCAAGACAACATATACTGACAAGTCCACCAACGATTAGTCCAAAGTTCACTTCAACAGCACCAATACTGGATGAAAGTTCACAGTACCACGGACCAACACTTAACAAGGACGAACAGCAATACAGGACGGCTCCAGAGGACGACCACACTTAATGCTTCCTAGGCGTCGCTTTTATATTGTCAAAATTTACATACTAATGTTAATTTTTTTTAATTACATGTAATAAACTTGTAGTAAATAAATAATTATCAAATTACAATTGTTATCATTTCTTTTTCCAAATACAAACATAATATTAATTAAATCAATTCAAAACATTACGTAATAGCCTTGGTGTTGAAGATTTTGTCACACACCAACAGATCCCATGCGGCTCACGGTAAGTGAATAGCAATCAATTTTTCCTTTCTCCTTTTTTTTCTGTGAATCTTCACAATACGTTAGCCGTTATTTTTATTTTATTTATTTTTGTTGTGTTTACGCAACCTTTATAAAACCAAAAACTGTTCTTCAGTAAGTTAATTTATTTTGAAAAATAACAGATAATTATTTTGTTCTAGAACCTGGTAGTTCTATTTTAGAATTTATAACTGAAGATGGTATAATATGGATACCGAAAACGTTTTTAATAAATTTGAGTGTTTATTTTAAGCTGCTAGTTGGTGCTTTACTTTTAATGAACTATGTCTCCTATAGGTTTATGAAGCTCATGAAAATGTTCTCTCCATTTTAAACTATCCTAGTTCTACCATTTTTATCTTTCACACCAGACACATCCATATACTTATCAAATTTATCACATACTTCCAGAACATTCTTTTATTTCCTTCAAAATCATTCTGTAGTTTCTTATCTCTTTTTTTTGCCACCTTTTTTTACTCTCTTTCACTTATCTTTGCACACTCTTTCTTACATTAGCCTCATCTGGCTTCTCAATGCCATTCTTCCTACCTACTCTCACTTCACCATTTCTCTTGCAACATTCACATCTTGAAGTCTGTCCAAACATCCTCCACATTGCTTATATTCTCATCCACTGATCCAATTGTTTGCACACCTTCTTATATATCTCTCACTTCATACATAAATCTTCCACTTTCACTTGCATCTATACTTCTTTTTTCCTCAAAATTTCTCCATCTCCTCTATAGCTTCATTTTAGAGATCACCAGATGAGATCTGAGCCTATCTCTGCACCTCTCATCACTCATGTCCATAATCTTTCCTCTTAATCTTTCATCATACACAATAAAATAAATCATATTACTCTGATTTCCTCATGGTTCTCCCAGGTGTATTTGATGGATGGTCTTGTGGCTCTTGTACCTAAAGAAAGTGGTTGAGACAAATACAGTTATTCCCCATTGCAATTCATTTTAGGATCACTATATTTTCCAGCCAATCTTTTCATTTCATCTCTCTCCATATCAACTCTGCTATTCAAATATCCAGCCACAGTCATTTGCTCAGTTCTATGACTTTTTATTTATTGCATTATTTAAGTCACATTGGAATTTATCTTTTTCATTTGCTCTTGTATCATCCACGAGCATACATCACTATCAAAAATACTCTCTGCAATTCTAATTTCATTTTTATACGTATTATTCTGTCATTTACACATTTGTATTCTAACAGACATTTTTTTGTTCTCTCATTCATCAGCACATCCACACCAATTCTTGCTTCATCTTTATCTATCTCCATATCATATTCCCATAATGTCATTCCTTGCACCCTCTTTCGATATGTTTCATTCACATAGAAAACATCCAGCCTATATTTACACATTTCATTCACAAGTTCTTGTTCATTCCCTTTCACTTGTATATTTACTTTTCATACATCCAATCTCCATTCATACTTCCATTTCCATTCTTGTTCTTTATCCAATCCAGTTTTAAATCCATGTTTGATAGTCCAATTTTCTTTTTGAGTTTTGAAAATCATAAGTAAAAAAATTCCATTATCTTGGTGATCAGATGTAGTTTGCAAAACAGTGGTATAGTTTGATGGAGAGGCTGTTCCCAAGAATTCCAGACAATCCTGGGCACCACTTCGTCAGACTCATATTTCTGGCTACTATGGCAACGCTAAACTATCAACAGTCCAGAAAGATCAGTGGAAGATGCAATCCTCCTTGCAACATAAAGGAATGGGCTCAAAGGGAGAAGAAAAAGTTAAGCAAAGTAATATAATATTAACATACAAAAATACTTAGACAAAATTATTTGTATGTATGTGTGCATATTTTGTTTTCAAACAATGAATGGAATATATAGTGAGCAATTTTATTCAGTTCTCTGATGTTCATTATAACCAAATTTTACACTGTTTGTTTAAGATTCTAGTAGATCATGGTATTTTAGACATGAGAGAGTATAATTAGTGAGTGAAGAGGTGTATTGATGAATTATTATTATACAATCTCTGTTAGTCTGTCAAAGCAGCTAATTCAATAGATTCTAGAAGCTAGAGTTCCAGAAAATCAATGTTATATACTGTACTTTATTGCTTTGTTTTTATGTAACATTTAACATTGGAATGCTATTTGGTTGGAAATATTTTTAAAATTTAAATAAAATTTTTGCTTAATTATTTTTACTGAAATTTTTATTGTGTATATTATTAAGTTTTATTTATACTATCAAGATTTTGCAATTTTTTATTATTACATTTGAATTTATTCCAATAAAAATTAAGTCCATAATTGGTTGAAATTCCTTTCCATGATAACTCTATTTTATTTTTATTTTTTGTTTTTTGGCTATATATAGAATTGAGAAAGATTTGCTGTGTCGAATGAAACATCCATCAGAAAAATTTGAACTGCATTTTCAAATATTTTATATTTGAATTTATATTTTTTATATTTTAATATTAATTTTATATAAAGTAAATTATCACAACTTTTCTGATAAAAAATGAAAATTCATGAGAAAAAATGCAAAAATTAATGCATTCAATATTTAATTAAACAAACAGAGTTAACTTTTTACTATTTTTCTTTTAAATTCTTCATATTTGTTTTTATATTTTTCACAAATATTATATCAAGAAATTTGCAAACTCCTCAGCTATTATTTTAAATACTTATAATTTGTTGCAATCATATATGCTTAATTGAACAGAAGTAAACAATAAGCCAAATAAAGTAAGATAAACTGTTTATTCAAAATGTTTTTAGTATCCACATAGCTGTCTCAGTTGGAAAAATAAAATAAAATAATTATGTTTAATTAATGAGTAAAGATAAATTAAATCAATTAAATGATAATATAAATTCAGTAAACTTTATAATAAAAATGCAATTATAAAATATAAATAATATAAAATAAATTCTACCTTGGGCGATATTTCTTTCTTGTAAGATGCATTTTTATAGTTTTTTGAATAATAATGAGACTTGCTCTTCTATATAAAATTTTATTTTTCACTGTAAAATATAAACAGTATTAAATTAAGCATTAATTCCTGTTTAATGATAAAATGAGAATAACAATTACATCTATCTATTATACTACTTTTGTATTTAAATCTTAAAAAAACTAACTTTCAAGTAATAGAAATTTCATATTATTAAAAGAATTTTATATAAAAATCAATATTCATTTAACAATATTAATGGCATGCATTTTATTTTCAAAAATAATTATAATGATTTTTAATCCTATCAAAAATTTAAAATATTTCATCATATAAGTTCAGATATGACATACATTGAATTTATTCATCAGCATAAAATAAGATCATATAATTACAACAAAGTTTTATGAGAAAATTTTTCACCAAACTTACTTTCTTAAATTTCCAGATAAAAGCAATAAAGGGATGCTACTTTATTAAAAATAATTTAAGTTTAATCCTTTCACTGCTATTTTTTTAAATTTTGCCTAATTAATATGCAAAAAAATAAAATTAAATTAAGATTGTGAAATCTTGTTTAATTTTTTGTTTAACTCTTTTGAAAGTTTGTATTTATTGCATTTTTTAATAATAATTTAAAATGCTAATAATATAAGCATTTTTTTCAAATTTTATTTTTTTTCACAACTTTTCATTATACATACAAGAACAATAAAAACAACTTGTATATGAAATTTTAGCCATCCAATGAAATAATTGATAAACTTAATTCTGTTTTTACATGATAGATAAGTTCCTGAAGAATACATGAAAAAAATATACTATATCATATGGTAAAATAGAAGATTGGTCATAGATCTAAAAAATCACCAAAAATAATACAATAAACCATATGAAAAATCATGCTAGAATCTTATTATTTTTACATGCTTGCATTTTTATTTTATAAAGATTGCACATATATATAAAAATGTATTACATAAAGTAAATTATCATTTGAAAAGAAAAATAACATATTACTTATTCACAAACACAAAAATTATGCAAAATAATAAAGTTACACACAACAAGATTTTGATTTTAATTATTATTAAATTTTTTATGCCATTAAACATCAAAAAGTTATTTTTCACTTTAAATACCAAACTCAAAATATAGGCAAAACAAATTCTCTATATATATAATACATATAATTAGAGGAATTCCTCAAAAATTTTTTTTCTAATTGGAATCAAAAACAACAACATGGAGGTGAATAATGCAAAGCACCGCATTCATTATAATACGAAAAAATTTTTTCTTAGAATTTGGGTTGATTGTGGTAAATCAAAACAAATCATGTAAAAAAAGAATGAAATTTTTTTCTAATTCATGTTAAATCAAAATCATGTAAAGAAAAGTATATGTAAAAACAGAATTGGATATATTTTTAGATAGCAACATGTTCTTTGAACAAATTTGAAAAAAAATTTTAAAACTTATTTATAAAAAAAGCCACAAGTTACACAACATTTGTTGATTAAAGTTATGTCATATAATTAAGAACATGTATTTTGAGCATTTTACAATAGGTGCTAAAATTCACAATAGATGCTAAAATCAGAAATAAATCTAAAATTAATTAATTTAAAAAAAATATTACTATAATATAAGCATATAACAATAGCTTTTGTCTATAGTTATTCTCTATGGTACTATGAGTATATTATTGTGCTGGCAACATTGTTATGTGCACATTTGGCAAAAATTCTATCTATTCCTTTAGTGTTTGTCAATTGACTGATACTTAAACTAAAAGTTTTTTTGAAGTATATTATCTATGTTAAGAAATTTAATAATTGTAATATAATTTATTTTTAGCTTTAAAACAAACCAAAATTAATGAGGCATATCAAAATTAGTATTTATGAAACAGAGTAACTGCATACAAAGCTCATGGAATGTATATAAGTGATGCTGACATTTTAATGTGCAAGCATTGTAATTGTCATGTGGAATGGCTCAAGAAAGGCAACATGGAAAAGTCTCTGATATTGGTAAATCACTGGAAGCTAATGATCCAACCCATGATCACAGGCATTATAAATGCAAAGATGAAAACCAATGATAAATCAGAATTCATCAAAGCATGGTTAATGTGTGTCTCAAATCCAATATACTATTGGAAAAGTTAGATAATCCAGGAGTATGCCAGTACCTCATTAAATATATTGAAGGATGAGGAGATTTACCATTTGCCGATTATTTGCAAAGAGTATATGTACTAATTTGTGCAGCTGGATCGAAAAATGAAATTAAAGAAAGGATAAAAAACAAAAAGAATTGTTGTAATAAAATTGGACACTGTATTTGCAGTTTTGTTCAAAACAGTGCTTCCATCAAGTAAACAGGAGAAATTTTTAGTATCATATATTTTTTTAAACTCTGAATGCCACCACCTGTTGTAAAACAATAGTAAACACATTAAAAAATTATGATATTTCAAATAATAACATAGTAAGTTTTATTTCAGATTCAGCACACATTATTTCATGTTACAGTAGTTTAAAAATTTTGATAGAAAATAATATATTGCATTTTCAGTACTGGGCACATAAAATTAACTTGGTGGGTAATATATTCATGAAAGAGTTGAAACTTCTTAATAAATTTATTATATTGATAAAAATACCTTTTTTGCATTCGAGAAAAATGAAATCTGCATACACAATATTTTTAAAGTCAAATTGCCTGAATTTTGCAAATAAATTATTTCCAAATCTTATTACTTGTTGGATACCATGGTTTAAATCAGTTAAGTATTTGGATACATATCATATTTTGATCCATTATTGGAATTTTTCCAAACTACCAAAATAAAAAATGGAAATAAAGACAAAATTATTGAACTATATATGTCTGACCCTATTTTGATAAAGCTCAAACTAAATATGTGGGTGAAATTTATATTAAATTCATATATTTAATAGACCAATTAAAAGGGTCTTCCTATCCCTTTGCCTATTTATTATGGGAAGAAATTGAAGGCATAAAACACAGTCTGCAAAATAATATTGATGGAGTTTTCCCCTACAAAACCAATGAATGTTTTTTTTCAATTATTGAAAACAAAAGAAGAGAGCTGGAGAATTATTTTAAAGAAGTTGTTCAGAAAAATTTTCTCAAGTTCGAATCATATTCAGTGTTAAATGAAACAAATTTATATTATGAAACATTAAGTGAATTTTTCAATCCATTTGTAGCAGGTTCAAAATGTAACATTAATGTGAAATAAACAATATTCTCACATCGGATCAGTGGAACATTATTTAGAATAGATGATGTCAAAAACCAAAAGATTTTGTCAGAAGACAGACTTCTGGTCTGTAACATGTAACTTCTAACATAATACGTTAAATAATAATGAAAATAAATGATAAATAAATAAAAGAGCATAATAAAATAATAATAGGATAGGTCAGAGTTAACTTCTTCACATTTTCATATAGATCTTTTACACTAAAGCAGGGTTCCTAAAGTTTTGCCTAGGTAGGCCAAATTGCAAATTCCAAAATGTTTGATGGGCCAAAAAAAAGTATTATGGAAGAATACATTCATATAGAAAAAAAGTTAGCCCCAAGGGATAGATTTATACTAATTTTATAACATAATCGTTCTTTATTTATGACAATAATTACTTTTTATTACAAACTGTTGAAAAGAACACATTTCAAAAAACTAAATAATTTCAAATAAAAACAAAAAAAATAATAAATTTATCAATCTGAAGTGTGTGACTTATGCAGTTGTTGTTTTTTTTTAATAATATCATTGAGCCTTGGTTTAAATCTGTCGAATGTAACCACTTGTAAAAGTTCATCAGTTAATTTTGATCTCAATTTGGACTTAATACTCATGATGGAGAAAGTTTTTTCACATATATAAGTGCTTCCAAATAATGAAAATTATCTCTATGAATTCAAGATTGCAGATGATCTGACATTGTGGGCCACATTTCTAGAGTTTGCAGGCCACACTTTGGGAACCCATGCACTAAAGCTATGCTATCTCCATTGTTCTTAATATTATTTCTCTACTAACTATTTAATTCTTTCTATTAACGTTTTGTATGTTATGCTAATATATTTTATTAGATTCATTACTATAATTTTACTATTTATTTTTCATCATTTTAGTGTAATTTATATTTGATTATGCCAAGTATTAATAAAGTATTTTTTTACTTTTTTTGTTTAAAAAATTAGATTATTTAATATATATTTTATATTGAATTATTTTAAAATTTACTAATTTATGTAATGTGCACATGAAATACTTACATTTTATGACAGATAGTGTACACCACTGTGCTTTCTTCCATCTAGATGCTAGTAACCACTTCCTGACTTTTTTGATAAGCATTGAAAGATTTTCTTGATCGGACTTCATGATTTGATCAAATTCTGCAAATTTACCCGGTCGAAAAAACACTTTAGTTAAACCAAAACAAAAATCATCTTCATTCAATCCCAGAGCTTTAAAAAGAGCCTGTCAACAAATAAATAAATAATATATCATATTCTATAGAATTATATCACTGAACATAGATGAACTATTGTATTACAAATACAACACATACATTGTTAGGACAAATACCTAGAATTTTTATTTTACCAGCTTCAATTAGCAGAAAAAGATGACATACATGAAGAATTCTCTCTCCTACTGCATTTAAGCAAAAGAAGTTTATACAATACAAAAATAGTTATAAATCTCTCATCATATATAAAATATTGAATTTTTTCAAATATATTATTATTATAGTGCTTCCTAAAATAAATTGTTTTTTTTTCCCAAAGTGTAAAATATATATTTCTGCATATACAGTTGATTCTCATTATTCGTGGCAGTTACATTCTGTAAGTTCTTTGTGAATACTGAATTAGCAAATACTGAACCATTGTGCCTATTACGAAGTATAAAGTTGGTTTCTGTGAACATTTCTTCTCAACATTTTCATCCTTGCTTTATTTTTGTTTTTCTGTTTAAAGATACCTTATTTAATGAGTATTACAGTACTTATGAATAATTACAATATATTTCATGAGATTTTTTTCATTGTACAGACTATATATACAGTATTATAATTACAGTAATCTTTATTTAATTTTTTAAAACACAACTATGTAGTAAATAAAAATCTTAGTTTTGATGGGTAGTTGTTTGATATGGCAGCTGACACATTGTCTTCCTGACTTGCATTCAAAAACTGTGTCAGCCTTGTCTGCATCACTTTTTGCCCAAGATTTTTTAAAATCTCAGTGTAAGGAATAAATGCACAGAAAGTTAAGTGCCTAAATTTGAAGATGCATATAAGCATAGGGTCACATTATTCTGAGGGATCTGCAGACAATAACAACAGGCTTTTGGCCTACCTGCGATCTGTGGAGTGAGCAAGGATAGGTATTGAGACTTTTCAGACAGAATGACATAGAGACTACGAATAAGAACAACATTTATGACAGTATTTTCACTGTTCAGCGAAAATCCGTGAATAAGTGCAAAAGTGCTGTGAAAATTGAATATGTACAAATAAATTTTCGTGAATATTCGAATATGCAAATAGGGAATCTGTGAAAATCAAGAATCAACTCTCTATATATATATATATAAATTATATATAAGTATAATTGCTTAATATATTTTTGCTAATGTAAACAATATATGCCCATTCCTGCTATAATGTATAGACATCACATCTAAAAACTTCCACATTCTGAAACTGACAAAACACAAGATCTGAAATGGCTGATGCCATTCAGTATAATATACCAGACCTACACAACTTACAAAACATTGGGGTTACATTGCTCCAAAAAAAAACTGCAGTGAGTCAAACTGTTTGAAAATTAAAAAAAAAAAAAAAAAAAAATTTAATAAATAAAAATAAATAAAAAAAAATATAAAAAATAAAAAAAAAAAAAAAAAAAATGTTTATGTTAATGTTTCTTAATTATCTATTTATTTGTATAACACAGCTGAATCTTATAAAAAAAATAAAAAAAAATATAATCTATATGTAAAATATGCATAAATATTAACTTGTTCAATACTAACAAATTTTTACATACTTAAAATCCAGCTCTGCACAGGAAAATTTTATTTTAAATAGGAACATTTTTTATCTTCCACCACCTAATCTAATAGACAGCTGAAAACATTTATGTTTAAAGTAAAATTTTCTTGTGCAAAGCTGGTTTCTTTCTATATAACTTAGTATATCAGATAGAAGGAAAATGAATTAAGTTTTTACATTTAAGCCTAATCAATATGCAAAATATTTAAATTTTCAAAATTCTCAAAGTCATTTGTATAAATTAAAAAAAAATCACTGATGTTTGTTCTCAATGTGAAGTGTAGGTTTGAAAATGTCATTTCTTCTAATATTGAAAATGTAAGCAGTACCCATATTTGTGTCCTCTTGATTATATTTAGTAATGTTTAGAAGTCATCAAAAAGAAATTTAACAGTCATAATCAAAAAATATGCTAGATTAATATTAATCATGTTTTTGTACTAAACATTCTAATTGTAGTGAAAGTTATTTTTGTATAGACCAATGTATGATGCTTCTAGTTGTAAACAAAACTGATGAGAGCTAATGCTACCAAAATGAATTTTTGTTTGATGACAGAGCATACTTAATCTTGAAAAAATCAGCCTTTTACTAAAGACAATTTGTCTATGAATTCATTTTTCAAGCCTTGATCACTTCCTGTTAAAGTGTAAATTTCTTTGCAATAGTACAGATAATTTAGCTGGTTTAAAGTTAATATACCTGGATCTATATTACCATAATGGATTAAGGTATTGATTAAGATATGTTGTTATAATATTTAAGTGAAGATTTTAAATTCACAAATGGTATGATATATATAACTAAAAGTAAGTTTGCAAAGTCGCGAATTTGAAAGAATGCAATTCTACTAATTACAACTATGCCTAACGGTCTAGCGTCTGCATCCAGAGTTTGCCTGAGCTCAGGTCTTTAACTAAGTTCTAACTTAAACTAATTAGCTAAGCTCAGGTCTTAAGCCTAAGTTCTAACTTAAATCTAATTAACTACTAAACAATCTAACACAATTTACGTTTAACTGACGAAACAAAATCAGAAATCGGAACTTATAACTAAAAGTGCCAATTAAGTGTTAGAAGTAAAACGAACAAATGATGTTAGAACTTACACTAATAATTTGAAGAAAATTCTCAAAACAAGTTAAATAACAAAAAATATAAAATTTATTAGACTCAAACACTTACAAAAGTGTTAATAAATGCTTTATTGAAACTCTAATAAAGCAACAATCAAATAAATCAACAAACTTGTTTAATCTCACTCAAATATCGACAATCAATTATTCACAAAAAGAGAACCTTAAATACTACTAAATTCTACTACCTCCACCTCCGAGTGATTGCCAACTACGACGGAGAAGGTGGAAGTAAGTTAACTTTTAAACTAAAATATAATACGTTAGCATATAGGAAAATAACGATAAATAAATAATAGAGTGCATAATAAAATAAAAATAGGATAGGTCAAAGTTAACTTCCTCACAAGTTGTAAAAGTTATATTGTTTAAAACTTTTCTATGTTACAGCTAATAGGGTTGATGATATCTCTTTGAAATTAAAAACATTATTTTTATTGGATCTGTTTTGGCTTATATAAATAATCTTTCTTTACAATTTATTGCTTGATTTACCTTTTACATTTAGACTGTTATGATAGGTGGAATTAATAATAATAATAATAATAATAATAACCCCTCCTGAATCCTGCTA
>AYEL01066691.1:0-14094 GCA_000484575.1 Olivierus martensii | reverse complement strand
TTTTTATAGAAAATATATTATTATAAAATAAAATGTGAAAAAAGAAACTTTTGATTAAAAAATTAATTACCACATAGGTTTTATATGTGATACACTTATCACAAAGGCTTCACAAGTTTGTCCAGATAATGTTCTTCCACTTTTATCAACTATAGTACCTGATATCTATTTTAAAATATAGTTAACATGTTAAATAATTTTATGACAAAGATTTTTTATAAAAATATAATTTAATAAATTCAAATAATATAATTTGGAAACAAATTTTATATTTTATATATTCATATAGAAAATGTTCAATTATAAAGATAAAAATGCTTTTGTACTAATTTGTATTTAATTAAAGCTGAGTACATGTTTTGATTTTTGTTAAATTATTTTATTTTATTTTTCTTATTCACTATGAGGAATCTGATGCATTATTTTTTAAATACATAGCACTTTGCTCCAGAGATACTCCGTGCCCACATTGATGTTAATATAATAATAATAAAATAGATAGTAATGCCCTAGAACCATTTACATGATATATTGGCTTTTAAACTGTTTACACAGTATATAAGTATCATAACTCTATATAATGTTCATCTCAAAAAGATATGAAGTAACGGAATACATAATATGAAAGGAAAATGTAGACAGGATCAAATAATTATGATGTAATCCCAGAAAATACAGACTATTGTTATGAGTTAATGAGAACATAATTTCAGTAGAATTGTTTACAGATTTTATTGTCAATAAAATTCATCATATTTGTATTTAATAACAACTTACCCTACAAAACAGGCGGGAATCTAATCTAGCCAGTTCAGCTGGCAGATACTTTTTATACATATTATATAATTCTGAGAATTGGGTTCTTGATGGATATCCTTGTTGCATCAATTCCAACACAGAAGTCATTCCTAAAATAAAAACTCACATTTACTTTAAGCTATTAATAATTAAGAATAGATTTGTCATTTATTCCTGAATAATAAATCTAATACATCAAATCTAAAACAAATATAACCAATTATCACATTTAACATACATATTTTGTTTTTTATGTAATTTACAGTATATTTGAGTTGAATTTGCAAATATTGCATATTTATATATTTTAATAAAGTATTTATCCTACAATAAAATATAGTTTTTTCATTAGGCTGCTGGATAAGTTCTTTCCATCTATTAATCATTAAATGAAACAAATTAAACATTGATGAAATGAAATTTCATCAATGTTTTTGCTGATGGCAGAGCAACACAATCTAAAATTTCATGTAATGAGATTACATGAAATTTTAGATTATCTGTTTTCTGATTATTATATTTCTCATCTACTTCATTTGCATAAATAATTGAGATTATAATTTACTATATCATTACATGCTCCATCTTACTTATATATGTATTACATATATGTATTAATTATTTTCCCTGCTCAAAGAGCTTCTGTAATACATAATTGAGATTATATTATCTATATATATAAAGATCAACAAAGCATAAGATCAACCAAGTAACACTAAGTAATCTTATTGGATTATAATGATCATATGATGTGAGAAGATCTAATTACTATAGTGCAGTACTTCTCAAACTTTTCCAGTTGGCGATCCCTTTTACCCTGAGAAAATATTTTTGTGATCCTGGGTATAGAAGTATATAAATAGGAATACGAATTAAAACATTTAATAAAATTTCTGCAACCCCCAAATTTTGTTATGCGACCCCATATGGGGTCACGACCCACACTTTGAGAAGCACTGTTATAGTGTTTCATATCAAGAGGCATGGCAGTGACTCTAAATCACTGACTGACTATTATTACCAGAGTCATTATAGCCAAAATTTAACTCGCTCTAACTTTGGTCTTAACTTATATTATTAATCTGACAATTGCATTTGAGAAAAGTATTGAATAGGACATAGATTGCTGACAATTTGCATTTGAGAAAAGTATTCAATAGGACATAGATTGGTAAGTGTGAAGTGTCAAAATATCCAATTAATAATAGAATTAGAGCGGTTTAAAAATTACAAAAATCAACAAAAAAGCATCATTTTTTTTCTTCTCCTCCTATGCAGACACCTCTACAGGTCCCATCGTTTAACCAATATTGATGAAATTTGGAATATAAGTGTTTCTTAGTTTACTTGAAGTCCTCTGAAAATTTGAGCACAATCAAGTCAAAACAAAGGGGGAAAGAGGGATCCGATTTCGATAAATGCCTTTACATATCGTATTGCTTAACCGATTTTGACCAAATTCAGACTATAAGGCACAACATAATTCATTTAAAATCATCTAAAAATTTTGGCCCAATTGGGCTAAAATTAAGAAGTGTAGAAGGCGATTTTCTTCTCTAGAAATGTCTCCAGAGGTCACATCGTTTGACCAATTTCAAGGAAAGCTGGGATATAAATATGATTTATGTTAATTAATTTAACATAATCTGGGAATGTAGATGATTTGTATAAAATTAGGAGGAAAAACAAATAATTTACATAATTATGTGATGAACTAAGGTTGCTGCCAATGGTGTACTACTTCCATCTCCAGTCCACCATCTCGATTTCTTCTTATTTGGAAGCAGATTTGACTACAAGATGACATGGAGCTCCAGATAACTTGTTAGAAATGAAGAATGATGAAACAATGCAAGTGCTTATTATCAAATAAAACTATTATTCTTTAAAGTTGTTAGTCTTGTAATTATTTATTTCATGAGATTGGTGATGGCCGAATCTTCACAATGTCACAATATATCCCAGTAGTATATCACTTATGGCCTACCAGAATTATTGTTAATGCCTTTGAGAACTAACAACAACTCTGCCAGGATACAAATAAGTGAGATTATAAAAATGACAATCAGTGGGGCAAAAACCGTGATTATGATCTAGACAGCACTGATACACAAAACTTGGTACCTGTACAGTGGCACTATAAAGATTTTAATTTTTCCAAAGCATGATGATAAACAGAGTTGAATAATCAAAAATATATAATGAAAAATTTTGGAAATTATTTAATCTTTTTTGGCATCTTTTTCAGATTTAACCTGGGGCAATATAAATAGTTTTGCTCTCTCTACTCTCAGTATAGCATTGGGTTCAAAATACAGATTTTATTGAAAATTCTCACATTTATTAGGCATTTTTTATATTCAAATCTTTGTAATCAGAAACTTCTAGTTAGCTCATTGTATTAAAAGTATCACTAGTACATATTTTTAACATTATATATTCTTTTGTATGAATTTTTAACACAATAGAATTATTCACATTTTGTTTTATAAATCTGGGAATAAATTTTTAATTGTATAAAAATTTTATTTTATAAAATTGAAATAATAGCTTATCAGTATCCTTTGGCATAATGCAATAATGGCACAATTAAATAAAGTATTATTATTTCATAATATATAAAATTTAATTCTTTTCATACAAACAAATTTTGAATAAATAAACTAGAAATAGATACATTTAAAATTAATAATGCATTAAAAATTAATTTAGTAAATTCCAGTTAAGAAGACATATAATAATTTTTATTATCTGATTACTGGATTTTCTGACCTTATTTATCTAACCATATAACTAGCATAATTCATAACTTACCAGCACAACGAAGTTGATTTAAGATTTGGCTTCCTTCAAACAAATGATCAACCATTCTGAAATTAGGTTTGATGCAACGAACAAAATGGGTTCCTGTTTGTGATAATTTGGTCATCAGATCTTGTAATTGGGTTCTGAATTTACTGCCAACACTTATAAATGACAGTTTTCCTTTTAAACTTTGAGAATTTGAATCTGCTGTAAACAGATTCTTTAAAAATAGATTTTTTGATTCTAACATTAGACTTTCTAATGATGCATGAAGTGCATCATTATTTTTTTCAATGAAGTTTGCCTATAAAGAAAAAATATATATACAAATTAACATGAATTAATTCTATCAGAAATATTAATGTTGAAATATCAAAAGAGTTATATTCTTAAATTTTCTGTTAATATCAAATATACCTAAAAACAATAGTTTAACCTGTTATGTGCTATTAACAGCATTTGCTGCACACAGCAGGGAAAAACAACAGAATTTTACAATTGTAATTTCATGGATCCTAATTGATTTATTGTATTTGTGATTATTTTTCAAAAAAAACCATAACAAATTTCTTAAGATGGTTCCTAAATATTTTCTGGCCAAAATTCCATTTAAATTTCTTATTTTAAATAGTTTTTACAAAAATTTATTTAATCAAGTATTTTTTGGAATATTCATTTTTTCTTCCCTTTTTTTTTATATTCTAGATTACTGTATTTATGTTGTTCCAATTATATGTTGAAAGTCTTAAATTAAAGCACAAACAGTAGTAGATTAAAAAAAACAAACTTTAATATGCAAAGTACTTTTGGTAAAACTCAACTTCAGCACTTTATAAACCTATAGAATATTTTGCAAATTCTAAATCAAATATATACATTCATTTGTTCAATACAATTTAAATTAAATTACATAGTATAACAAAAAACATAATATAAATGTTACAAAAACAAATTAATACATATTTACAATCAAGTGAGCAATAGGATATACTATGTAATAAGTTAATATATAAAATAGTTATACATTATTAAATGCTAAAAACAGAACAATACAAGGTTGGAAATATTCCATGGTCACATCCTATTTAAAATGTATATCCAAACTTTAGACATGTACTCAGACAGTCTATCATTATGATCAAATTTTTCTCTTTTTATAATTTCCAGAGTTTCTGCAACAAATCTATCTTCTTCTTGACATGTTTACCTAATAATCTTTGTTCCTTCCCAATTTACCTCAGTATTAAATTCATAAATTTTTTTTGCAAGAGTAATTCTCATATTTGCTAGTTTAATATCATTCTGGTATTTCTTGACTCTTTGATTAAACATCCCTTCATTACATCAATATAGAATTCTTTTTTATTCAGGTCTTTGTTATTGACCAGCACTTGATATACCTGTTTTCTGCATTTTTTGTCTTTCTCATTCCTTAGTAAGTTAAAAACTTAGTGCTCTCCTACAAAATAATTTTTTTCATTGTTTTTTAATTAACTTCCTAACTGTTCTATATTTCATCATATATGGTGCAGCAACACATTTTGTTCACGCTCTCTTAACAACTCATTTCACTTTACTTGTAGACTACTTTTCCTGTCCATTTCACTCTACTTTCAATTGTATTAACTTTATAAAATATTTAGTATATCCATGCTTTCACTCCTGTTTGAGATATCATATCAATTTCCTTGTGTCTTGCTTCTAACATATTGCAATGGTAATATTTCTCCTGAAGTATGCATGTAATGCAGTTTTTTTTTATACATGAAAGGATCATTGGACCATCTTGAGATTATTATCCTACTAGCAGTTGCTTTTCCTCGTCTTGCTTCAAAGCAACTGCTAGTAGGATAATAAGCAAAGATCTCACATAAAAAAATCGTGTTTCCATAGATCTAACATATGGAACAAAAAATTGTGAAAAAAATAAAATTCTAAAAAAATGCTTAGGTTGTTAGAAAAAGAGCAAAAAATCCAATAAATCCTGAATATTTCAAAGATTTCAACAAAAATCAAACTAGATTTCACAGTTTTAATTTTCATATTCTTTTTGCATATTAATTACATTTAATTTCCATAAACTACCAGCAGTGAAAGAGCCCAGATTGTAGGCGGCATGGGCTCTTAAATATCCATCACCTTTTCTCTCCTCTTTCCTGGGAGAGGGCTAGCTAAGATGTTTACTTCTCAGAATCTTCGCCGAGTTAAGTGTCAGAATCGCGACTATTCGGCAGACACCTGATGTAAACTATCTCAGCGATTTATTGTCATTGAGGACGAACGTATATATGATGATCGAAACACAATGCGCTATGTAGCCGTAGTTCAATATATTTATTTTAACAGGCGTCTTTCTCCCCTCATTCAGATTCCTTTCTATTTCTCCTATTTCCCTTGCTTGTTTTAATTACATTTTAATTATATTCAGAGTTCTGATCCCCCACATATAGATTGCTGAGTATTTTGTGAATAAAAAAAATCATATCCCAAAATGTACTTAAAATCATATATTGGCAATTCCTTTATATAGATGATTCATCCTAAAATACTGATTATTTCAAAACTACAATAGACAGACACAAGACAAAAAATTTTCATTTACTAATAATTTTATTTTCTGTAATTTTATGCTAATTCATTAGATATGGCCTTAAATGAGAATTATAATAATAATTATTTATGCATATAATTATAATTTTATTAAATGATTTTAAATAGAATGCAGAAATATTCCATCCTATTTAAATATATTAGAAAAATAAAACTAATTAAGAGTTTAAAGTGTATTTGAATTTAAGAAATAAAATTTTAAAAAAAAATTAAAAATTAATACAATACTAAGAATCATATAATATGATTACTAGCTCTTTTAATTTGTTTCTAAGTTAGGAGATGGATATAGACCTAATGAAGATAATATAAAAAATAGTTATTTTGCTCCAAACTTTGAGTACTACAGACAAGGCCATGTAATGAATAATGAAAAGGAATAAAATTATGCAAAATGGAACTCTCTTCTATATCTCTTGTACTGCCATTTGAAATCCAAAAAGCAACAATGACTAAAGTTCATTTCCTCTTAATGGTGATTTTAGCAAAAAAAAATTTAATAGTAATAACAATAATTCAAAGAAAATTCATGAAAAATTTTTCACTATTACTAACAATAAAAATCATAAAATTTTTAAATGAAGATGAAAATATAATATTAAATACTGCAAACACTTGAAATCTAAACAACAAAGTAATATCTGTATGGAAGATTTATTCAAAGAAGTAAAAATGCATTTTTGCTTAATGGAGCTTCAAAAATATAGGGACTTCTTAATTTATGTAAGTTTGATTTTAGATAAAAAAATTTTGATATCAAATAATGTTTAATCATTATAGTAATTTAATT
This sequence comes from Olivierus martensii, assembly GCA_000484575.1. Lineage (NCBI taxonomy): Eukaryota > Metazoa > Arthropoda > Arachnida > Scorpiones > Buthidae > Olivierus > Olivierus martensii. Next base: position 7,091 of record AYEL01066691.1, on the reverse strand, counting down.
TTTAGTGCAGTTATGTAATTTTATATGATAGCATTGAAAAGGTGTCCTTATAACACTACTTTAACTAGAATTAATGAAAATTATTTTCATATCAATAGTTATCTATTATTAACAACATTATCATTCATAATGGCAATGTTAAAAGCATATTGTATGCATCATATTATTATATTCCTCCTGCTTTATGATATAGTATTGTATAATGTTTTTAATTTACCATAACAACAAAATATAATTTACATAATATATAAAATTCAAATTTATATAACACTTCTAGAAATTAAAGTTTAAAATAAATCAAAGAGCATTTATAAATTGTTTTAAAAGGTTGTTGTTCATATTCAAATTAAATGTAAATGCTGAAAAGTTAATATATTTAAAATAATAAATGATGAAATATCATTTGTTATTCATTTAAATAATTTAAAAAATAAATAAATGCTGAGAATTTTACAAATTTTATTTTTTGAGCTATTAATTATTAATTAATTATTAATTTCAGGTCATGGAATTAAATTATAACACCATACACATGCAAGATACAATAATGTAAAAAGTTTGAAATTTATGATGATAAATTTAGAATTTAATACTTACAGTTTTATAACAAACAGCACCAGCAAAATGTCGAATTAGAAATCCTTCATCGTCCCGAATTTCCCGATGATCTCTCAATTTAGATTTCCGAGGGACTGCTAATCTAAAATGTCGATTATAGTTATTATGTACAGTTAAAGTAAAATGATTATGACTAGGCTTTGGTAATTTGCTTTCTTCATCAAGTAAATCAAAAATTCCATTTCCTTTGTTTTCAAGGAGCTCTGGAATTAAAAATTAAAATAAAATTAATTTTAAGATAAAATAAATAAATTTTATCTTAAAATTTTTTAAGTTTGATGTTTTTTAAACAGTACAATATATGTGAATATAGCTAGTTATAAAGATTAATAGCAAAAATAAATGCAATGAAAGCAAAAATTTATTAATTAAAATTGGATGTACTCTAAAAATTATGAAAATTTATTTTGCATTATTTACACTGAATGCTAGATTGACTGATTTATTAGTTATGCCATTAAATTAAAAATTATGAAAAACTGATTTAAATCTGTTATATTTAATATAATTTTGTTATATTATTTTTATAGGTTATTATACCTTTCTCACTTTTAAGTTTCATTATTAGAAAATATAAATTATAGAAGAGAAATACCATTTTTTGGAATAACTCAGTTGGAAAATGATGCCATTTAATTTCATACTATCACTGATCTAAATGGATATCTTATAAATTGAGTTAAAGATCAGTTACTTTTTAACCAATTATTCTTGAAAAATTATTATGATAAATTGTAAAGATTATAGCATGAAATATTACAATATTTATAAACTAAAACATAACTGTTGCTTGATTATGTATATAAGACAACTTACAAGTTTTGCAAAAAATTGCTATTTAAGCCAACTTTAGTTTTGATTCAACATGATATACTGTAGATTACAAGATATGATATTAAGATACAAAGCAATTTTAAACTATTTCTCCCAATATATCTCCTACTGGAAAGAATTAAACGTTTATGTAAAAATAGATTTTGTAATAGATTTCGAAGAAGAAAATCAATGGAAAGTGGCATTTGAAATTTTTATGAGAGTTGTAAAACAAAAAATTTTTGTAAAGAATAAAAGTTTTCATGGATTTGAGACTGAAGATGGCATTATTAGCCAAAATGCATATCTAAAACCATGATTGCTTCTGTTATATTTTAAGATTTTATAAATTAATTTGCAAAGTCACGGTTTAGAACAAAAGCAATAATTCCAACTATAATTAACCTAACGGTTCTAGCGACTCTGCAATCCAGAGTTCGGCCTGAGCTCAGAAAAGTCACGAATTTTAACGAATATCAATATTATTATACAACTAAACCTGACCGCGGATTAGGATGGATGCAATACTATCTACTTATCAGCTAAAAGCTAGCGACTCTGCAAATTCCAGAGTTCTGCCTGAGCTCAGGTCTTTTACGCGGATTAGAACGAATGTCAATACTACTAAGTACCACTAAGCTTAACGGGCTAATTCTAACGAATTTCAATACTATTAATTACAACTAAACCTAATGGTTCTAATGACTCTGCAATCCAGAGTTCGGCCTGAGCTCAGGTTTTGTTCTTAGCAACTCTGCAAATTCCAGAGTTCGGCCTGAGCTCAGGTCTTTTTCTAAGTCTAACTTAATACTAAGTAATTATAAAACAAACTAACAACAACAGATCTGGCCTTTTCTTCCTCACTCTTTCTCTAAGCTTTCTCAGGACCTCAATGTAGTACTCTGGTTTGCGTTTGGCCTTGAGGTACCCATTCAATCATGATGATACCATTAATATCGAAAAAAACAATGAGCATGACCTTCAGTTTGGACTTGCTTATTCAAGCTTTTTTGGCCCTTGGCGATGTGGGAGTCTTCCAATGCATGGATTGTCATTTAGTTTCAGGGTCGTACTGAAAATCCACTTTTCATCACATGTGATGACTTTTTCAATCAGTTCAGGATCTTCTGTGAAGCGTTCCATGATGTCAGAGGTGAAGGCAAAAACGGCAGATTTACTGAAGATGGTGACACCTAATGACCTGAAGCACTGCTTTGAACAGTGGAAAACCTGTATGCAGCGATGTATTGATAGGGAAAGGGAGTATGTTGAAGGGGACTAAAAATTATTTGTATAATGTTTTCAATAAAGCTAATTTTTAAGACTAGTCTGGTTATTTAATTGTCACACCTCGTATATCAGTGATCTTAAACTCATTATCTTTAAGAGAACATTTTAGGTCTTTAGTTGATTTGAAGAGCCATAGTAAAAATTATTATATTAGGGGAAAAATTTTTTATAAGTTAAATAATCTGAAAGATTGATTACTTTAGCTATTTCATATTAATTTCCTTAATGATATGTTGCAATTCATGTTAAAAATTATAAAGTCATTTATAAATGATAGAATTTTTTCAATATAAAACTTTCATATCTAATTTATAAATCTATTATGCTTTACTGAATTTCAATATAGTTTATTAAAATATTTAAGTTTAACAATTTTCAATATTTCATGAAAATATTTGTGACTTTTTCTGAATGTATGCTCTTGCAATTATAATAAATATGATGCAGGCAGCAAAAACAAGTGTCACAAGCCATGAGTTTGAAACTGCTGTTCTAAATGTGTGAGTTCTATTTATAAATTTGAATATGTATTAACAAAATCATACATTTCAAATTGTCCTTTACTATGATAGTATGTTTCTATCATACTACCACAGTAAAGAATAATTTGAAATGTATGCAAAGTAGTACTATGATAGTAGGTTTCACTGAGATGTTCTATTTTTTTAAATAGATCAATTTGACTTAATAACTAAACAGTAACATAACTATGTGTAAATGAGATGTTATTTAGAATGTATGTGTAAATAAGTTACATATAATGGTGTTATATGTAACTATGTGTAATAATGGGAGAACAAATTACCATCACATCAAATACTAAAAAGATCTCCCTCCTCTTTGAGATAGATTTGTGCACATTTCACCAGGTTTCTGGTACATGCCTCAACAAGCATGTGTTAATATTATTTATTTTGGTCATGATGTTTATACCCAGAGATTCTGAATTGTTCATGGTCTGTTTTTGAAGACTCCTTAAGAAAATCCCACAAGAAGTAATTCTCTGACATCAAGTCAGAGAATTACTTCTTGTACCTGAGGACTACCTGAGGACTACAAGTTTTTGGAGATAATATGGTCTATGAAGAAGTTGTTGATGAACACCATGAACTCGTTGGAGATGTGGCATGTATCATCATCTTCTGGAAGTATTCCTGTGTAAGCTTAATATCATCTAGTTGCTCCATAAAGGCATGAAAATGTTCTTATACACATCAATATTCACAGTATCTTCAAATAAAATTGATCCAATGATTCTCTCAGCATAAATTGATACAATACACCCATCTTCAATGGATGAAGTGATGTCTCATGGAACACAAGTTTTTTTTTGTCAAAATCCTTGTGTTTTTGGAATTTACATATTCTGAAAGTTTATATATAAACTTATATAATATAAGTTTATATATTCTGAAAATTGAAAGGAAGCAAGCTTCATTTGTAAATATTCCACATCATTGTCAATATTCCAGGATTTCTTTTCACTAAGTTGAGGAGTCAATTGCAAATAACATATCTGATTTTGTTAAGCTCTATCAGCAGCCTAATTTTTGGTTACTAAACTACTTTTTGGCACATCATCAAAGAGTAGCTGGTCTCCTATAACAATTGACATAATGATTTGGAGGAGAGAAGAAATTTTTCGCAAATATTTTCTTCATGCTATGGCATTTTTGATGGTGGGTTGTGCTTCCCTTTCTCACTCAGTAAGAAACCTGTTTCTTCCAGCTTCTCCACAAACCTTAGAATCCTCTTCTGATCAAGCTCATCATGAATATTGTAATTGCATCAAAAACCCTTTTGTGTGGCAGTAATAGAATTACCAGTAAGCCAGTATTTCTTCACAATAAACATGTGTGCTGTACTGTGTATGATATCTTACTGCTTGTAGAGGGAATTGATAGTTAATGCAGGAATAGCCATTAAAGACCACATTGAAACCATATGCAGAAAACTCTTATATTTTGCACACCATTTGAGTGCATTTACATGTGACTGCTACACATAGCCACAAAGTTGTAATTAATTAAAAAGTGGAACTTCCACTGAAACATACTATATATTCCATAGTATAGTCCAAGATTTTTATCAGCATTATTTTATTTAATTATTTCAAATTTCAGTTTGAAATATAATTTTTTCATGTTATTCAAAATATAATTTTAAAAATATTTCAGAATCAGGCAGTTAAAATAAATCTTTGAATTTTTCGTGTTAGGAATGAGATCATCTTTATGAATTATAATAATTCAATAATATATTTATTCTGTTTATAATCAATCAAAAAAATATTATAAATTAACTTAGTTATTCATGAAATCTCAGTTCAGCAGTGATGTTATATAGATTAAATAATGTTATTCCATGCATTCTTCAAAGTAAAATATATTTGTCTTTTCTATCATTTTTGATATATCGATTCAAGAGCACCGTAACAAAAATAATAATAACCGTAATAAAATATCCTAACTAACAAAATATAATAAGAACATAAAAGAATTAAAATAAAGGTTTTCATTTAATTTCTTAAAAACATGTTGAATAAAAGGTATTCTATAATTGTGATAAATATATAATCTCATAACTGGCCTATCAGACTTGCCAAAAATTGACCATTTTAATTAACAGGTTCAATATGATGTGATAAAGTTAACTGAAGAATCTATCTTGCTGAAACATATTTCAGTGATTTTTCTTTAAATGTCAAAATTTTGTTTTATTTCTTAAAGAGAATCATGCAATTTTCCATTATGTAAGTATAGTAGTATCAAAAATTTATATTTAAAATTCCTATTTTTGAACGATTTTCTATCAACAATTCCAAAATTTATATATACTTTATAAAAATCATATTTTGTATAAACTCTTTTTATCATTAATATAATCTGAGTATAGCCAAAATATACATCTAATATAAACAAATAATATATCTAATTTCTTTCAGGTTAAAATTAAAAAACAAATTAAAATAATTATATGAAGTTTTATTTTTTTAATTATGATATTAAAATTCTACCTTTGCATTAGCTGTATCAAAAATTGTTTCAATTAACAAAATATTGCAACCACCATCAAGAAGTCCACATACTTGTTCTGTGTATGCAGTAACCAATTCATCAAATGCTTTGAAATTTAAAAAAATATATTTTATGTATTCAAAAATTTCTATAAAATTATTATTGAAATAATATTTTGTAGCTAAAAAACTAAATAATTTAAAATATTAAAAGAATTGATGACTGACTAATATTTCTATATTCTGGATGTTCTACAGATGGAGAGAGAGATAATGTCTTATTTGTGGGACCAATTGATCCAGCAACATATCGAGGTATACCTAAAAAATTAAAATGCCATTAAAAATAAATTTATATATTTAAATGAATAGAATCTATTATTTGTGGGACCAATTGATCCAGCAACATATCGAGGTATACCTAAAAAATTAAAATGCAATTAAAAATAAATTTATATATTTAAATAGATTCTATTCATTAAAAAGATTTCTCAATTTTAATAATATACTTAACTTTCAGCAAATAATTCACATATAGAATAAAATTAAATTCAGTAAATAATTAAAAGTATATGGTAATACTTTAATATAAATTATTGGAATAAAATTTAATAATTAACTAACAAATAAATAGACATGATGTAAAAAGTAAAAATTTTAAACTTATTTATATAAAATTATGAATAAGTTTTAAATTGATAAAATTAATAATTTAATTACTATACTATAGAATACTTAATGTAAACTTATCATAACAAATAAAAGATCAAGTTTTCATTAACAGATAAATAAAATATTTGTGGTACTCTATAATAAAATCTTAAGAATATATTATTTACTGTAGATAAATATACAGGGTGAACCAAAATGAACGCAACAGCAGCGAAAAAGTTAAAGTTAAAAATCGTATTTATATCAGCTGGTATGAAATAAGAATTCAGAAAAAATATCGAACGTTATTGTTTACACGGAATGAATACTCCAAACAAGAAAAAGTGCAGAAAATCGAAAAATAAAAAAAAGTTATAAACGGAATATAAACCAATGATGATAAACCAGAGTAAGATGCATCGACAGCCGCCGCCATGTTATTTCAGTCGCGCGACGCGTTTCATGTCATCACGTGATCAACACGATGACCCATCGCTTTATTCAAATTAGACGAAGTCGACACGCGCTACTTCGAACATTATCAAGTAGCGAACGCGTTTTTACTTATTTCATTTTCCAATATTAACTTATTTTCATAGTTTGTCAAATATCTTTTATATAAAAATGTCGAATAACATGTAATTATTATTTTACTTCTTTCAACGAAAGAAAAGCTGCCTGTTATGATACGTATTTAAAAAAA
>AYEL01066688.1:0-14366 GCA_000484575.1 Olivierus martensii | reverse complement strand
TTCAAATTTGTTGCAGTCATTTCTGTTATTAACGTAATATTATTCAATGCACTTTTTAAAGAATAAGTTACATTGAATGATAAATTCAGCTAATAAATAGTATATTTATTTTTACTTGTTAGCATTAAAAACTGATTGCATCATATAAAGAAAACAATTATAATTTCAAAATGCAAAAACTTTATTTTTAACTTTACAGATACATTTATGAAAAAGTTTAAAGCAAAAAGCTCTAACATAAACTTACATATAGCGAAATAAAGAATTTAACTTAAAGTATGGTTTTTAATACTAACAAGTAAAAATAAATGTACTATTTATTAGCTGAATTTATCATTCAATGTAACTTATTCTTTAAAAAGTGCATTGAATAATATTACATTAATAACAGAAATGATTGCAACAAATTTGAAACTTTTAGCCATGATAAAAATATTTTTAAAAATTTATTTTCGAAAATAAATAAATATTAAAGCATACCCATAAATTTACAACAAAATAAAAAAAGAAAATTAGAAGAAATAAAAACAATAAAAACCATCGCACCTCGAACCCATGACCATCAGGATATGGAGCACGCATCTTACTGAGTAGCCTATGGCTACATCACGTAGTATCTTAAAAGGACGCGTATATAAGTTTTGGTCAGAATTTACGAATTTTTTTCTGGAGTTTGCTTGAGTATTAAGTCGAACGGTTGGCCCAATGAACTTTATTAGTGGAGTTCTGCACACACAAATTTTTTCGTCAAAATCGACAAGTCACGAGTTGTGTAGTCTCCTTGTTAGTATTTCCAACTCAATGAGAAAATATTGTTATAGAACAAACTTATAATTAGGGGGGTGTGTGGGTGTGTGGGTGTGGGTGTGTGGGTGTGTGTGTGTGTGTGTGTGTGGGTGTGTGTGTGTGTGTGTGGGTGTGTGTGTTGTGTGTGTGTGTGTGTGTGTGTGTGTGTGTGTGTGTGTGTGTGTGTGTTATTTAAAAAATTGTAGTCATCTAAAATAATAAGCAATTATTATTTTATACAATTAGATAACTTATATCATAGTTGTAAAAATTTTTGAAAGATATAATAATTAGATAATAGATATCTATTGTTGGAATACAGCAGTTAATTTTGTCTTAATATAAAATCAGTACTATACTAAAGCAGATTTGATATAGAATTATATCTGACACAATCAGTGAAGGGAATAGGCAAGAAAATCATAAAAGAAGGATATTGTTCATATTATTAATATAAGGAATAAATAATCATTTAAGTATTTTTTATGAAACAATGTGAAGACATGATATATAGGAAAAATTTATTAAATTATGAATTAGAGACTATAAATTATTATATAGAACAAAATACAGTCATTGCTTTAAAGTACAGTAGATAAGAAATTTAGGAAAGGAAATCATTTTATTAAAGTAATAATTATATTCAGAAAAAAAGATATAAATCAGATTAGTTCTTTAACACAAAAATTTATAAAAAAAAGAAGTCTGCATTTTTTATTCAGAAAATTATAAACTGATATAATATGATAATCAGAATATTTTATTTGTGATTATCTTTTAAATAATTCTGTTTATTTTGATATGCTGCAGTTCAAACATTAATCAAGTGATGCATGCTAAATAAATAAGTAAATTTTATATTCATGGATAAATTAAACAAATATTGTTTGTCCAGTTGTTATACCATGTATATGGTATGAATAAAAATTATTTATTATTATAAATATAGATTTTTAAAAGGCTTAAAATAATTTTAATAATTTATAAAAAGGAGATTAAAATATATGCATTTCAATGCAACCATAATTGGTATTATGTCTTGTCAAAATTTGAATTAAAGAAAACATAATAATGTATTATATAAATCAGATTCTTAGCCAAGAGAAATTAAGATTATACAGAGAATTAAACTACAAAAGAAAATACAGGTATCCTCAACTTAAGTACTCTGTCCTCCATAGTTACATATAATATATATAAATGTAATTCATTCATTTTTTTTATAACTTGACATCTTCTCTTATATTCACTCAAAAAGTATGAAATCTATTGTGTATTCTGTATTATGAAATAAATGTTATTAACTGGATTAATTCAAATTTCTAAAATAAAAAAACTTACAATAAAAAATTTAATTAAAACACTGATGAATTTCAAGATGGCAGAGCTACTACTTTTTTGTAATAGCTCTGTCATCTTGAAAGTCTATGACAGTTAAATAATAATGCAATTACACATTTACTGATAAATGTTGAATAATTTAAAATTCTTAAACAATTTTTGAAATTTTCTAAAATTTGAAAATGGCTTGTTTCTGTCTCATATATTCATTACAGATATTTTTGCAATGAAAAGAATACTTGTTCATGAATATGCACAATGATAAACAGAATGGTTGCATAGATAGAGTTATTTTGGAAAAATTTACGGCTATAAATATTTTTACATAAAATACATTCTTAAAAATTTATTAATTTATATTTTATAGACATCTAGTACAAAACAAACGATCTGCATCTGCATATTTTTGAAACTGCAGAATTCAACCACATAAATTGATTGCTTATTGTAGATGGAAATAAAAAATATCACTGCTCAATAGAAAAATCCTGATTTAATCAAAAATGAAAATCTTCAGGTAAAACTTATAATTCAAAGTTAATAACTAAAGTGTAATTAAAATGTCATATTGATCAAATACATCAGAATTTATTTGGCAAAACTGCATTAATGACAGTGGATTATAAATGTAATTTTTATATTTATTAAATCAAAACATTAAAATTTGTTTGATTTAGAAAGAAATCTTAGAAGAAAACTTTTCATGTAAATTGTATGCAATATTCCACAAAAAAATATTCAAGATGAAAATCAAATCAATTAAAATAATTATATGGAATATTAGGTAGTCATTGACTTACACAAGGTTTGGTTTGAACTTTGCTGTAATAAGCCAGAGTAGTTGCAAGTTTGATATGCCAAAAATTTATAGATTCCCCATTACTAATATTTATTATTATACTCCACTTTATCATAATAAATTTAACAAATACAAAAATCACACACAAAAAGGATGTTTTTTTATATACCAGACCATTGTTCAAAGACTCAAACCCATTACAGAATTTACTGATTACATTATTACATCACTATCATAAGTTATGAGTGGTCATAATTTGGATTACCTGCATAAATAACTTAATTTTATTGAAAATTATATATAAATTTTTATATATTCATTATTTGTGCTTTTTAAATTTTTAATTATATAAATTTTTAAATAAAGTAATATAAAATACTCACAACAATATCTGTCTTACTAACTTCACGTTGAAGATTAGTCACTAGAATGTTAAAACCATTAGTTGATTCGGAATGATTCTGCATTCTAGAAACAGCAGACTGATTTGACCAACTTTGCTATATGTTAAGTAGAAATATCAAACTTTTTGTTAGAATGTCGAATTTATTAATATATTAATTTAAATAAAAACTTAAAAATATTAAAACAAATTTAATCATAGTATATTCAAAGAAATTAAGTAAAAATGCTTTTGAAATAATTAAGTCTAATTTTTCAGTAAAATTTGGTGACTGAATTTTAATTGAGTCTACATAAATGAAATTAAATTACTTTTGAATTTTATTTAATATGAAAATAAAAAAAGTCATTAATTTTAAAAGCATAAATTTAAAAATGAATTTAGATAAACTAATTCTGTCATATTTTATACATTTCTGAAACTAATAATATTTAAAGTTTTGGGAAATCAGATCATAAAACAAAAATTTTGTTCACTTGTCTCCTGTACTGATGTTTTAGTAGTTTTAAGAATGAATTCAGTTATTAATCATTGTGTTCCTGTTATGGTTAGGCCTTTATATAACTTACCATTTATTGACTTTTGGCAAAATTAATAAATTTATATATGAACAAATTTTATATTAATTTTTATTAACATCAAAGCTCAAAAAGGTACTTTTCACTTTTAATACCAAACTCAAAATGCAGACAAAACAAATTCCATATTGAAGTTATATAATTTGGGGAATTCCACACAAACGGAAACTGCGAATGTAACAAGCACAATCAGGAAAAGTTCCGATCAATTTGTGAAATTGTGTTAAGTGAATATACAAGGTGTGATCAAAAAATACGGGGACTTATCCGATAGAGGGCAGGCAATGCATCGCAAATGTTTCAGCTGTTTGGTGACTCATCCTGCATGACTCAACTATAAACACGGCAAATTGCGTAATGTTTCGTTGAGGTGTTAAAAATTTATTAGTGATAGTGTGTTGTATCGATTTGCGCTGTTTGCGATTTTTGAATATGGATGCGCTCAAAGCGCAACGGATATGCTTAAAATTTTGCGCTAAACTTGGAAAAACTGGAACTGAAACACTTTCTATGGTGCAACAGGCATTCGGAGACTCTGCCATGTCTCGATCAAAGGTGTTTGAGTGGCATAAGCGTTTTAAGGAAGGCAGAACATTATTAGAAGATGACCCCCGGCATGGAAGACCGTCGACCTCCATTACAGATGAATCAAAGCGATAAATTATTGAGTTGTTGGACGAAAATTGTCGAATAACCTTGAGAGAGTTATCGGAAGAGGTGAAGATATCATATGGCTCAGTTCAAGCGATTATGAGTGAACTGGGCTACAGCAGAGTAGCCTCAAAATTTGTTCCACGAGTCCTTACCCCATACGGCGCTTCTCATTCAGGAGTGGCTCGCCCGAAATTCCCTTCCAGTCATTCCACAACCCCCTTATTTACCCGATCTTTCACCAGCTGACTTCTTTCTCTTCACAAGCATAAAGAAAGTGTTGAAAGGAAGACTTTTTGATACTGTAGGAGAAATTAAAGTGAATTCGCAGACGGCACTCAACTCACTTCCGCCGGAAGCTTATGTGGCTTCTTTCAAGGACTGGAAAAATCGGTTTGTGCGTTGCATACGTGCAGAAGGGTCATATTTTGAAGGAGATACTATTTAAATAAAGTATTGTTTAAAAATAAAGTTTTTATAATGATAGTCTCGGTATTTTTTGATCACACCTTGTAATATAAAAAAATTATTTTTCTTAGAATTTGTGTTGATCATGTTAAAAAAATAAAAAAGTCATTTAAAAAGAGAATGAAAATTTTTTTTTTAACATTTTCGGGAATTCCTCACAAATAGAAATTGTGAATTTAAAGGAGCACAATCAGGTAAAAGCCTGACCAATTGATTGATTTCATAGGAAACATCCACTGCCATGATGTCACAATATGGCGTCAGACTGACGGAAAACAAATCACACGTGGTTGGGTGCATGATTGTTCTATCATGACATCTCTACAAACTCTAAATAAATTTACAATCAAAGTAGGTTTGACTACTTTAAGCACCATTCAAATAATACAAGAAGATTAAGATAACATAGTTTTTCCTATTTTTATGCAAGTTATGCATATGAACTTGAATAAAAAGAAAATATATTATCGGCCAAATGCTGGTGTTCTCAAAGAAAAAAAGAGGAATCACATAATATAGAACTGTTGTTTGAAACTGATGTTATTACTTTGAAACTAATGAATACAATGTTGTTCCTGTATTCCTACATGTTTTCAAACATTATTACAATGTTGTTCCTGTATTGTAATAATGTCTTAAATTTATATTATTAGGTGACCATATTTTTTTAGAGAAAATATAGGACAAATTTGAAAATTTTAGGGTTTTATTCCTACATGTTTTCAAAAAAAGTTTGTAACTATCAGGAGTCTGCATGTTATGAAATTTTCTTACTCTTTATATCAAAATATGATAATGTGAACTTTTTTGAAAGTTTGAAACTGGTTGGATTATGTTAGAACAAACCTTTGGTGTAAATTTTAATTAGCTTTGAAATAATTAATAATGAAAATAGATCTGAACAGTTTTAATAAAAAAAAATTACAAAATATAATTAACAAAAGATCAAACAAATTATATATTTGTTTAACAAAAATTAAGAAGATATTTTTGTGATGAATGTATCTTTTTAACATATTATTTTTTAAAAAATCATAAAATTCCAAACAGTTCATTTCATAATTGCAATTTCTGTAAATGCAAGCTTCGAGACTAAGTTGAACCTTTTCATTATTCCAAATATTATTCATAATTGAGAATATTCTCTCAGTAGGACTATTTGATCCAGGAAGATAAACAAAATTCTAAAATTTTTTAAAGGGATTTTTCTACTAATGAAATGTTTAAATAATCCAACTCATTTATGATAACAACTACCTTCTAACCTTCTGAAGTGTGGTAATCGGTCTTGAGAAAATGTGCACTGCATACACAAGATAAACTCGTCAAACTATATTTCATTCTCAATTTAACTTCTCATTTTTTTTTTAATTGTTTATACTTTGGAAATAGATGGAAAGACATGTCATCGCTCCCTTGCAAGTTTGTGCATCCAAATACGCAACAATAAAAGACCATAATATTTTTTATAACACCCCACACATCATTAAAGATTGATTGTTTTCAGTCATGTGGCTACCATGTTGGAAATAACACTGGAATGCTGGAAAAATAGTGTGGAGCTGAAATTGGTCAATTGTGAAGTTGTGTGAAATGAATTATGAGAAGTGTAATGCAAAAATTTTTTTCTTAGAATTTGGATTGATAATGTTAAATCAAAACAGCTTGTGTAAAAAGAGAATGAAATTTTCTAATTCATATTAAATCAAAAGCATGTAAAAACAAAATTTGGTGTATTTGTTTATGACATATAGCAGTGGTGTCCAATCGTTTTTACTATGCAAGCTACTTTTCTATACTAAATTATTTGGCAATCTACTCTCTTATATAGACCACATTCCCCAACTTGATATCTGATTATGAACAATTATATAGTTAAATGCACTAACACACTTTGAAGAACCCACTCTCCCAGTCCTAAAAACTTTATTTGTATATTTAAAAATTTATTTATCGCTTTTAGTTTAATACAATAAATTAAACAAATATATTGGAATAAAATATTTATTTCTCTATTTTGGAAACCAAAGTTAGAAAAAACAACAGATTGATTACAAATTCATAAGTTACAAAAAATACTGGTTGATTAAAAAAAATGTGAAATTTGGCATTGTCTGCAGCTCAATATTTTCTTAGTAAGGCTTGATATGAAAAAGTGGCCAATCACAGACAATCATCCAAATGATTATTTGTAATTTGTTTTCTTGATTTTTTTATGATGTTCATATTTGAAAAAGGAGATTCTAATAAGTATGTCAATCCGAAACACGACAGAATTTTTGTGAAATATCAGTTAATACTGGAAATTTTTCATGTGCATACTTCCAAATGATAAGAAAATTACTGATTTGATAATTTTTAATGAAAAATAAACAAATAGCAATACACGTAAAGAAAATTAAAAAATAATACAAAATAATGAGGAATTATTATGTTTTCAGTTTTAATAAATTTGTAAGGAGGAATAAAAAGAGATCGACCAAAAATCGCCTCGCGATTAACAGGTTGAATACCTCTGATATATAGGTTTAGATAAAAAAAATTTGCAAAGATAATGCCATATAACTTTTGTATCTATGAAGATTCAATTGTAGTATGTTATTTCTTAATTTGAATTATGCTAAAATACATTGAAAAGAGAAATTATCAACATGCAGCAAAATCTACATATGAAAAACTTTTTTATATATATAAAAAAAATCAAAATATGTGGATGGACAATAATGACTATAGCAATCATAGTTTTTGTGATACTGTCAATAACAGCAATCACTAGTGATATAAATACAGACAGTTCCTGACTTACAAGAAAAATATACTGAAGCAAATAAAACTAACACAGAGACAAGCATAACAACATAGAGATGCAAGCATTTTTCTCCTAATTTCATCATTTATCATGTATATATGTTTTGTGCACTTAAGTTAACTAGCCATATCAACACTTTGATCCTTCCTGAAAAAACTGGGGATGTGGGAATCTGAATAGAATCTAAATGCTCTGAGATGATAAGTGAGTACTTTACAACACAACCATCTATGCAACTTATGTGTTATTCTTTAATATAACTATTTTTAATGTTATGTCATAATATATAGGATATGCTCCAATGTTTCAATTTACATAGAATTTTTACAGAATAATCCACTTATAGAATTCAGGAATTTTCTGTATTATTAATAGTCCTATAAGTAACCAATGCATTAGTATTGGTTAGCCTATAGGACTATCAATAATTTCACTATGTGAATCTTTATTTTGATATGTTTAAAATATAGATATTAACCTTGAAAATATTATTATATTTTCAAAGTTATCTATCCATCCTTGAAAATATAATTCAATTACAGTTTTTTCAAGTCAAATGTCCCAAACAATGCTTTTCAATAACTGTTTGTTGTTGTTTTAACTTTTAAGAATGCACTTGCATTAACAAGGAATTCTGGAAAAAACTATAATCACCTAATTTCCAAATGTGTCTTTCATTCCATTTATTTAGAATCAATTGCCTTTTTTTTTAATTTAATTTTAATGTTAATTTAATTGAAATAGATATCACAATGATGTTATCATCATAATGACATGATATCATCATAATACTTTGCTAACATTTAGAATTATCCCTGCTAACAATAATGTAAAATAAAATTCTGATAAAAATTAAATGCCATCTTGTAAGATTAAATGATATGGTATCAATGTGATCATTAACAGTAGAATATCACTACTAAATTTCAAGAAAAATTTACTAATTAATTCAGAAGATATTTGTGGAGAACAGACAACATGATGGTAATCTTATAAGCTTCCTTTTTCTTCAAAAAAATAGGCTAAAAACTGTTTTTAATCTGATATATTAATTAAAAATATTTTAAGCAGAAAATTATAATATATTATATTTATTCTTAATAAAAAAAAAGAATGAATGCTAATAATAAGTACAGAGTGTATCAAAAGTCGCTATTATCACAAGAAATAATTGGAATTTTGAAAAACAGGTTTTAATTTGAGAAATAGCTTTAATCAAAGTATATGTTACAAATAATTAGTGCTCCACATGGCGATCATCAATGGCACTACATAGCTCAAAGTGATAGGATGCTTCCTGCAACACACCTTCCAGCATTTGTGGTGTTTTGAACTGCATCAGTAATTTTCTAAGTTCAGCAACATTGCTAATTATCCTACCAGTGTACACCTTAGACTTAATGAAACCCCAAGCATAAAAATCTAAAGGTGTTAAATTGGGGAGTGTGCTGCCCATAATCGTGGTCTGCCACAACCAATCCAGCAATTCGGGATTTATTTAATACTCTAAGATTTTTATGCTTGGGGTTTCATTAAGTCTAAGGCAGTGGTTCTCAACCACTGTGCCGCGGCACACTAGTGTGCCGCCAAACCTTTGACAGTGTGCCGCAAAAAATTAAGAATGAATTGTATATATATATAAAAATTGTATGTATATATTATATATGTTAATAGTGAAACGTTGTTGGTTAGATATCCCTTTTGCAGTCCTACCGATTCCTATAAACAGGGTATCTTTAGAAAAACCTAACCCTCGAATTTCTGCAATAGCCAAAATTTTTTGTTGTTATTGATAATTTAAAAATTAAAGAAAAAAAATCCCGTGTACGAGTATCTCTGTAATCTGAATGTAATAAGAATAAATACAATAATCTGTTAATGAAAATTCGTTGTTAAATCTAAATAATTATTTAAAATATTTAGGTGTGCCACCAAATTTTAAAATATTAAAATGTGTTCCGCAACAGAAAAAAGGTTGAGAACCACTGGTCTAAGGTGTACACTGGTAGGATAATTAGCAATATTGCTGAACATAGAAAATTACTGATGCAGTTCAAAAGATAACATCACAAATGCTGGAAAGTGTATTGTGGGAAGCATCCTATTGCTTTGAGCTATGTAGAGCCATTGATGATCATCATATGGAGCCCAAATTATTTGTAGCATATACTTTGAATAAAGCTTTTTCTCAAATTAAAACCTGCTTTTCAAGATTTCAATTCTTTCTTGTGATAAATAGTGACTTTTGATACACCCTGTATAATAAACATTGGATAATTACAATTAAATATTCTACTAAACAAATAAAAAGAAAATTATTAATTTAAATCTATAAATTTTATCTTTTTTTTTTTAAAGAATTACCAATGGCCTAAATGTATCTTGTACATTGGGTTTAGTTTTTAATTTGCTTGCTTCAGGTAAATCATCTAGTGTCATTTTTTCTAAATCATCATCATCAATACAAGAATATTCATTTTCAATCTATAAATTGAGAAAAGAAAAAAAAATTATATTAAGCAATTTAAAAATAAATAAAGAATTAAAATATATACTTTTCTAAACATAATTCTTATTAAAAAAAAACAGAAAATAATTACATTATTGAAATGTGAATATATAAAGATTAGTAAAGATTTGGCAGTATATTATATCAAAAAAGATTTAAACAAAAATTTTAATAAGGATTAAGTATAATAAAAAAATGAGCAATTTCTGTTGTATTTATTGTAACTAAAAAGGTACATTTAGGCACAATATATTTATTACAAAAAACAAACTTCAACCACACACCGTGGAGTAACTTCACCATCTCTCACATTACACATTACTAAGTTGATATGGCTACAATGTCCTGCTTTTTGCTTTTCCAACTTGTAAGTGAATTTTTGTGTTTTGCAGCAATTCCAGAAAATGATTTGGCATCCCTAGTATTGTTCCAACTTCATCAGTACTAATATTAATACATTCACCTTACCTTACACATTGTTAATTCAGTCCAAGATTCATGACTTAAGTCAAATAAACTCTTAAAAAATAATTTTGAGTGACAAACAGAGGCGATAAGTCTGTTCTTGTGGAACTTAAGTAATGAATTCTAGCAGCATTAATAGAGAACTTTTGATTTCAGAAGTTCAAAGCAGACCTGAATTATGGCAAGACATACACAGTTATAATTTGGCATTGAACCAGACTCACATTTTCTTTTAGTATTCATGATTGTTAATAAAATATTTAAGTCACAAAACAATCAAATGTGGAATTATAATTTAAAAATTATGCAAATGATCGAGTAATTCACGTATGCACTTGAGAGGCAGGCACTATAACAAATGTTGTTAAGATAAATTTGGGAACACTGGAGCAGCTACCTGCTTGTTTCAGCTCGTCAAATAGTGGTTATTCGAGTCATATATAAGTAATAAGTAGCAAGCGCACTTACATTTCATATTTATTCTAAAAAAATAAAGTAAATAAAAAATTTTATTAACAATTACAATCTGGACTATAGTGAAGCCCGAAATATTTGAAATTGAACTATGCAAGATATTGCTGTATTTATGTTCCCCATTCTTATTAATAGCATGGAACTGGGTGTTGATTATCCATTTTTACCAATCTTATTTCTGTAGCATTATCATTTCTTGGATCATATATTCTATACACCAGTCTCTCTTTTGAATATCCTACAAAAATTCCCATTTCAGCTATTATCTGGAGATTGTTTCTATTTTTTCCTTCCTCATAAAAGTATGCAAGACATCCATAAACTATAAGATGGGCTACTCTAGGTTTCTTCTTGACCATTTTTCAAATTGTGAATTTACAAATTTGGTTCCATTATCTGATCTAATTTTCCTTATTTTGTAACCAGTCTGGTTCCTGACCCAGATCTTGAATTCCATAAATTTTGAGAAAGCCTCACTTTTTCCTTGAGAAAATAAGAGAATATTTGACCACTATAAGAATCTACAATTACATAAAGATATTGTGATCTGTCAATAAATTCACATGCCATAGGATTACACAAATCAGCTCAATAGGATCAGCCATAGGATTACATAGATTACAGTATTAGCTGAAGAATATGATTGGCCTGGTTATTTTGCATTTGGAACAGTTACCTTAAAACTTTTCCTCTAGTACATCTCTAGTGACCTTGTTTAATGATAATAAAACAGTCTTCAGCACTTATTAAACTGTAATTTTTTCGCTTAAATAACTATTAAAGATCTTTCAGCTTAATAAAGCCATCATCAGTAATACCACTTTTGAATAAGACGAATTGGAACAAATTAAATTGTTCGAATACAAGAACGGTGAATTAGAACATCATATAATATTTAAATAAAATTATAATATTAAATATAAAAATAACAATAATATAAAAAATATACATAACAAATGCATACATAAATAAAAAATAAAAATATAGCTATAAATTATATATTAGACCAGCATATATGGATAGTAACAGTAATGTTAAAAAATATTATAAAGTATCCCATAGGGGTGGGATAGTTTCAGGGGGGTTATCATTAATCACGTGACATTTTTTACGGTATTGTTTTATAACCATAGCCTCAGCATACCTAATATACGATGAATTATTACAAGATCGTATTATTTTGGCATTTTGCCAATGTATGTCAATGTTATACTCATAAGCTGCCCTTGCAAGAGCAGTGTTCAGTTTAGCGGTTTTTATATCATATTTGTGTTCTGCCAGTCTAGTTTCTAATGAACGGATCGTGCTCCCAATATACACTTCATTACGATTGCAATCATTGTTAAACATAGGTATGACGTATATTCCTGTCTTCTCTTTTGGTGGTAACGGAGGTTTAACATTTCTTAAGTTGTTATACGTCGTATTCATTCTACTAAAAGGTAAAACCAAATTCTTGTCATATAAGGCTTTTTTTAAAGATTGTATGGCATTAGAGTACGGGACCAAGTGTAAGTACTTTTTATTAGGTTGTGTATTATTCTGTAAATTATGCGATGTACTACATGTGCAATTTATCGAGTTTAGGATCCCATATATAAACGAGGGAGTATATCCATGGATAGTAGCTTGGTTAAGAATGAGTTTGAATTCTTTTTCTTTAGAGAGCGCATCACTACAATGCGTGAGCATCTGATTTAAAAGAAACCGGAAGGCTGCTATTTTATACTTAAATGGGTCCGGGGACCATCTTGGTATAAATAGGGGAGCGTACGTATGTTTCCTATAGACATTCGTAATAAGATTATTATTATAGATATTAACCTGCACATCTAAAAAATGGACACTTGTATCCGATTGTTGTTCAGCAGATATACGCAATCCTAAGGTTTCGTCATTAAAGGATTGTAACAAAGTGTCAGCTAGCATAAGATTGTCAGAAATTATAAAGACATCGTCAACATATCTTATAAACATCTTGAAGTTATTTTTTAGAGAAGGCAATACCGATTGTTCTTTGTATCTGAGAACTAACTCAGCCATTACACCTGCCATCGGCCCCCCTATAGGTACGCCAACTACTTGTTTATAAAAAGTATCATTGAATCTAAAGTAAGAGTTATGGGCTATAAGATAGCAGAGATCCCGTAATACCTGTGGGGGAACATTTAAGTCCTCGGTGTTCTCAAGGAGAAATCTATACAGGAGTAAACAGGCAGGAGGTATATTTATTGATGGATAAAGCTGCGAATAATCCGCCATGACCATAATATCATTCTGCTGAAAAGAATAAGCATTAAGTTTTTGTAAAAAATCCACTGACGATTGTATGGTATAGCGATATCCTTTCATTTTACGCAAGCACCACTTTGCAAGTTTCTTTTCAAGAGATGTAAGGGGAGAGTAAGTTTTATCCACCATAGGTCTTAAGGTGATTGGATGTTTGTGCGTTTTTACATACGCACATAGCGGTGGGCAAGTTGGATTATGCGGTAAGTTCGTCTTCCAAATTTCCGGAAAGCCAGGCCTCTTCATAATAGATGAAACTTTCTTACATAAGGCTTGCGTGGGATCTGCAGGTAATATTTGAGCAGTTGATGTTGTTACGTAGTTCATAAGCATAGAATTGTACCATTGTATCGGTAGAATTACTAATTTCTTAGTTTTGTCATCTTGGGTGCATGCCAGTTGGTTATCTCTCAGCCATTTTCTCGTTGCCTGCACTTTTAAGAATAGTTTGAACTGCTCTTTAGCTTTATTCGAAGTGTTATATTTCTTAGTAAGTTTAATATAGTTCCATCTTTCTTCTTGCCTATATTCTAAAGTTCCATATTTTCTATTATATATTCTAAAGTTTCCATATTTTCATATAAAGTTCCATTCTATAGTTCCATCTTTCTTCTTTGCCTATATTCTTGCCTATTCTATATTTCTCTATCTATTCTTCTATATTCTAAAATGCCTATATTCTTGCCTATATTCTATGCCTATATTATAAACGTGCTAAGGAATATAACTCTTCGAATAAAGCTAACGAGCAGTTCAAACTATTCTTAAAAGTGCAGGCAACGAGAAAATGGCTG